>WAAE01023030.1:371121-512503 GCA_013400495.1 Nicator chloris | reverse complement strand
AAAAAAAGGATCCCAGAAAATCCTGCCAAACTAATTAAATAACCTGGTCCAATACAAGCTGTCTGCAATGATAAATGAGGAGGAAGCTAGGAAAAAAAAAAGTAAATCAGACTGAACTGGCAAACACTTGGAAGAACAAATTTCAGAACTATTGCCCACTGGAAGATGTATATACTGCTCTGGGCTGGATGCAATAAATCTGCAGGCTGGCTGTAATGGATACCCCAGCTAAGCAAACCTAGGAATGACATGGAAACCACAATGCAGTAATAATGCTATTCCCCTTCTATCTGGCCAGTGCTCATTCAGCTATTGCAGCTCAAGTCTGGAGCTGCATATTTACACACAGGCATGGCAGGTTGCTTGAACAATCTGGAATTATGATCTGATTTGGTTTGGCAAATGATAATGGCCACAAATAAAAATGATGAAAAAAACCCAAAAACTAAAATCCACAAGTACAGTACTTCTTTTTGAGTGACAGTTTTGGGGATGAAATTGATTATGGTCCCATAAAACTTAATACAAGGGTTTAAAAAAAATCTTTTATCTAATTTCCTGTCCTTTTAGATGGTATCTGAGTATGGGTCATTTCAGCTCTTAAAGTACAGAAACTCTGAAATGCTTAGAGCATCTTAGCAGCATTTTTCTCCATGATTTCTCTCTCCTTCATCTGCTTTCAAACTTTGATAATATATTGTC
Source organism: Nicator chloris (assembly GCA_013400495.1). Taxonomy (NCBI): domain Eukaryota; kingdom Metazoa; phylum Chordata; class Aves; order Passeriformes; family Pycnonotidae; genus Nicator; species Nicator chloris. Next base: position 511,801 of record WAAE01023030.1, on the reverse strand, counting down.
TCCCTAGCAAATAAAATCTGATTAGAAGTCATCATCTCCTATTTGAGGTGCACCAGGGAGCTGTCGAAAAAATTGATGTCCTTTTTGCCACATATAACCTTTAACAGTTACATCCCATCTGGACTGTACAACAGGAAATAAGTCAGGAGAGACCAGAAGACAGAAACTCAGCAAGAACTGGATGTCTTGAAATGCAATTCCTGATGGGATGCAGCATATGCAGAGCTAAATGCACACCTATACATGTAGAGAGTATCTCGTTCTGCCTCAAGATAGATAGCAAAGAATAAAAGGAAAGTTTAATTATACTTGCATTTGACATTCCCAGGAAATGTGACATGTGGCAAAGGTGGGAAGTGACAGACAAGTGAGGCTGTGAAAAGGAACCATAAGCTCCAACTGTGCACTGAGGTAATTTCTCTGTAGGTCTGCACTAGAAGCCAGTTTCATTTTGTTGCTAAGTTCATTATTATTTCTCCCTTTGATGCCATTTTTGAGCTATTCAGCAACAGACCCTGGTACCTTTTCAGCCATGACCTGTTATTACAGGAGATAGACAGGGATGTTCCTATGCTCCCTCTGCCACTTGCCTGGGAAGCCACCAAGGTCCTCAACTCCTGGCCTTGTGCTTAAATCACAAGACACCTCCCCTTCTTTCCCAATACTCAAAAGCACAGCTACAGTTTGCAAATTCCTAATTGCTAGAAATAACATCATTACTTAAAATCCGTGTGGAACCAAATACTTTCCATTATTCCTTTGATGAATCCAGGCATGTGTTTCAAGGCTCCTGCTCTGAAGTCTAATAGCTTCTCCATGCCCTAGTTAGGTCAGACAGGGCCCTATTCATAGCCCATAAATGAGGGGAGGATTTACGATCACCCTGACTCCGTGGGACAAGCTGCAGGGAAGGCTCTTTCTGTGGGCAGACACAGATCCTTCAGCCCAAATGGTGAGAGGATGTGGGCTGGCCACTGTCTGCTGCTAACTTTCCTTCTGGCTGCTGTTGTGGAGGTAGGAGTTACATTGGTGGCTCCTTCTTCAATAAAAGCAGCCCTGGCTGGATGGAGGAAAGGGATTGCAAAGGGTCCTTCCCTTTGGGGCAGCTGTCCTCAGGATGGGCTGGGAGAGATCAGATGGAAAAATGCTCCTCAGCTGGGAAAGGGAGCAACATCCAGCCCGTGACTGGCTGTGGCATGGGGCCACAAGCTCAGGGACAGCTCAGGTTTGGGGGCTGGAGGCTGCCTGTGATGGATGGAGAGCTACCAGGGCAATGACACAGGGACCCCACAGGGGCTCACATTGATTCTGACACATCAATTTATGTAGTATTTGATTTTCACCTTAATATTATTTGAGCTCCTGAAACTGCATGGGTAAAAATATGAGAAAATGGGAAAACATATCCAGAGATCTCTCTGCAGATCTGGGAGGATGCTCTCCCACAGCAGGTAGCTGATGGTTGCCTGTGGCAGCATGGCATGGCCAAGGCAATCATCACCCCTTGTACCCATCAGGAGATGGAGATGGGAACAGACACTCCCACCAGAGCAGTTTTGGCTTCTTGGTAAAAGTCAGGAGCAGTGGAATCACCTTTTGAGTATCTGCAGGAGGTTACTGGCATTTCAGTCCCAATGTTTCACCTCCACTTTCTCAGCTCCCTCCTCTGTTACCTGAGAATACCTTTCTGCTCTGTCCTTTCCCAGACTCCAGGCTCTGCTCTGTTATTGCTCTGTCCTCAGTGCCTGTCCTTGCACTTGCCTCCACTGGAGATTTAAAAGCTGTGATGGAAAATTGGAAGGCAAACCCCAAACAGCTGGGATTCATAATAACTCGCATTTCTAAATGAAAAGTGAACTTGAAACCATATTTTTCATATTTAAAGGTGGGGCAAAAAGAGCCCTTTCAACTGTTTGGAAACACATCTTGAGTTAATGAGTTTGTTGATACCAACAAACTGGCATTTCTGATGGGAAAAGCCTTGAACAGCTTTAAGACACACATACACAGATGGTTTATATACCACGAAAGGGACTTAACCAAATGAAATCTCCCTAACAGCAAGACAGGGGTTTTACAAATGGCATTAAATGGATGCTCACTCATCCTTTCACCACACATAAGTGCAATGTCTACTGAAGCATTCAGCTGAAAAGTCCACCCGAGGAGATTGTGCCTCTCACCCCAGCCCCTGAGCCCAGATATCACAAGCAGAAACAACCTGGAGAGGCAGAAGGGCTATTTTCCTCCAGAGGATGTATTTTTGTGTGGCTTCAGTGCAAAAAAAGTAACCTTGTTCGCATTAGAGAGAAAATAATAACCGAAATTCTCCACATTCTCCTCTAGTCAACCTAAATCTCGTCCACATTAAATTGTTAGAAGCCTTTCCCTGGAAAAAAAACATTATGAATATGAGTAGATGAAGCAGGAAAGGGAGTCCAGAAGCTAAAGCCTTTGTTCTAATGACACATAAAAATCACAGGAGAGGAGAAGGAAATGTCAGGAGCTGGCACCCTGGGAATGTGCTGATGAGAAGGGGACAGGAGCAAGAGGTCCCTGCTGAACTGAAATGCCACCTTCTTGTGCTGGAGGCACTGGCTGTGGAGAAGGAAACACATCTTGCTAGCGCCTTGCCTGCTCACTGATCTGCCTTTTAACACAGGAAACATTCCCCCTCACACTTTATTTTAATGCCTCTCTTTCAACAGCTCCAAAGTTGAACCATGCTGCTAAAATATTTGTAAGCAGAGCAAAGTGTGCTTCAGGGCTGTGCATGATTCCTCGGGTAAGGGCTTCTAGAGGAGCCAACTTAATCATAAGCCATCTCCATCTAATGATAATAGTTTATGTTCACATAGTTCCACCACCTGAATGGCTACATCAGGGCTTGGTGAGGCACTCAGGGGAGATCTCTGTGGTTCCATGCACCCAGATAAGCAGGCGATGCCGTCAGAGCCACACGGGTGCTCGGTGGATATTTCATCTCAGCAATCAGGACCTCTGCCATGAGTTTGTTTGCACAATATCTGCAGTAAGAGATGCCTGTCTGTCCTTACAGCCCTTTGTGCCAGTTGGGAGAAGGGGCTGCTGTTGCTCCGTTTCCCAGACAGACAGACAGACACACACACTGACAGGCACTCACTGGTCCTGCAGCAGCAGTGGGAACCAAACACCCACAGCCCCACCAGTGCAGTGCTGCAGAGCTCTGCATCTCTGTTCTTATCACTGTGATCTTCTCATGTTGGGGCCTCCTGCCTACAAACCACATGTCGTGTTAGCCTGGGCTACAATTGATTGTGACTAATTACCCAAACACTGCTCTCAGAAAACATGTAGAGACTTTATGCTTCTGAGCACTTTCATCTCAATTACTGGTTGAAATTGGCCAAGGTGTTCACAGGTCTCAGAGGGAATTGACAGCTCCACACCCACATGCAGGCAGAATTTAGTGATACAAATCCTTTTTCTTCAGAAAGCAGCTTAACAACTATTTAACAGACAAAAATCCCCAAATGCTGCCATAATTACGTTTGCAGGAGACTACATCTGACCAGGTTAGTTATTTCACACAACAGTTGACATAAATGTCCAGTCAAGAGAGGATTTTTTTTTTGTCTCTTTACATATTCTGGTCTGCAAGGTCTGGATGATTCTACCAGCCTTTGGAAGCAAAGGTGTGAGAGAGCTTAGTCTCTCATTAGGATGTTGGTAGGTTGTTGAACAACTGACTCAGCTTCTGGTTTTCCCTCAGAAGCCCCAGACACTTCTTTCCTTGCAGACAGTTGAGTGCATGAGCTGAAAAACTGCATAAAATATTGACTGTATAAATCACTTCTGCTAGTGACTTACTATGTCACCTGGTAAAGTCACTTAGATGGGCTCTGAAAAAGAGAGGTGGTACTCCCTTTCCCAGACAAAAGCAAAAGCTGCAAAAAGCTCTGAGTCCCTCATGAACAGCTAAATACTATCCCCTTTTATCTTTTCCCTTTATTTGACATTACACAAAAGCTAATTTTCGCATCTCGTCTTAGAAAAACAACCAAGACAAAAGCAAATGAGAGCCCTTGGCTTTTCCTGCTTGTTACAGCAGGTGGTCTTGAAAAGGTTTCACATTCTTGGTGGTCTCAGATTAGGGCTGTAAAGTCAGACCCTTGGTCTCATTATAGGACTTTTTTTTTGCCTAACATAGGGCTTGGCTTGAATCCCACTACTCACTAAACACAGTGTGACCCTGCTGGGCAAATTTCAGTAGCAATCATCCAATTTAATGGCAAAGGCCTGTGTTGCTTGACCTTAATATTGCCTAATGCAGGGATATTCATGGGCTGGGAGCAAGCTTATACAGAATTTGAAATCAATAGAAAAAGGAGACTGCTGTTAATTAGTGTTAAAAAAGAAGAGAACATGATAAGGATGATAATCACCTCCACCCAGACAGGCATTTTGTTTATCAAATCCTCACAGTGCCAGTCTGAGCCTAACTGGGAACAGACCACCGGCCCAGTCAAGGTACACAGGGCAGCTCCAGTCTGCAAAAGCAACTTGGGCTGGGTGCAAAGCACACCTTTGCAAAAGGATTTGGGAATATCAGTTCGGGATGGCTCAGAGACAGACCTTTAGAACAAAGCCAGTGCCACCACGAGCTTTTGCAATAAATCAGCTGCCTTGTGCTGCCTTGTGCTGCAGGGCTGAGGGGAGGACACGGAGTCAGAGCTCGTCACGGCTGCACAGGCTTGGGAGGACGAAATGACACAGTGCCCTCAATTCCCGGAGCCCGAGGCGGGCTGGGGGGAGGACACGGCGGGAGAGGCTCCGGCAGCGCCGCGGCCAAGGCTGGCACACGGTGCCCTGGGGCGGACAGATGTCTCCCTGTGCCCAGATGTTGTTCCCAGGTTTCCCTGTGCCCAGATGTCGTTCCCGCTGTCAGCGGCGTGCCCCGAGTGCATGCAGGGCTCGCACAACGAGGGCTTCTCCTCCGCAGCCCCTGGGCGCTGCTGGAACCAAAATGTGCCGCCGGAACCAAAATGTGCCGCTGGAACCAAAATGTGCTGCTGGAACCCAAATGTGCCGCCGGAACCAAAATGTGCCGCTGGAACCAAAATGTGCCGCCGGAACCAAAACGTGCTGCTGGAACCAAAATGTGCTGCTGGAACCCATGTGCCGCCGGAACCAAAATGTGCCGCCGGAACCAAAATGTGCCGCCGGAACCCAAATGTGCCGCTGGAACCCAAATGTGCCGCTGGAACCAAAATGTGCCGCTGGAACTAAAATGTGCTGCCGGCAGCTGCGGGGAGGCGAGAGCACAGAACAGAGCACCGCTAAGCCCCTCAAAATGAGCACGGCTCTGCCGCTCCTGCCCGAGATCAAAGCCACTCACAAACAGTCTTGTGTGGCTGTCTTCGCCGGGATTTCTTTAGGTGCCACTGCCCATCTCCTCGGGGCTGCAGGTGGCACAGCTGATGCGGTGTTTCTGCGGGGAGGCCTCCCCCCGGATGGGTGTGCGGTGTTTCACCAGTGGCAGGCACCTCACTGGGCAATGCTGGTTCAGTGCGGGACAAAGACATTCAGGGTACCCAAAGTGTCCTGCTGCCTGCTGGCCTTGAGCACAGCTGCACAGTTTGTCAGATGTCCCATGTACCCCCATGGCTACACCTTTCACCAGAGAAAATCACAAGCAGCGCTAGGAATAACAGGTGGAAGTCGTGACCAGCTAAAACTGATTCAGATAGGACTTTATCCAACACTTTCGTGACGCTGCAGATTTACTGTTGTTACATCAGGAGTAACGTAGACCTTAAGACACCACATGTCCTCTCCAGACTGTTACTTTTACAGCTTCAGTGCAACCCTCACATTTCCCTATACTTCAGAGTAGCTTCACCATGGTGCAAACAAAACAATTTTATTCCTGTTGGTATGCATTGTTTTGCTTCTGACTGTCAGTGTTAGCCAGAGAGCGAGACCCTGCGGGCACTCACAAGTGACAAGTTCTTCCTCTTCGGTACCATTTCACATTTTTGCCGATCATTACCCTCCCCTTCCACAGGTTCCCAGCAAAAGAAGTCACTGAGAGACTTTTCCACTGTGAACAGCTGGCAGGACACATGGCCAAGTGCTGCCAGACTGGGAAAGAGCATCAGGTCCCCCAGGGCTTGGGGGTGATGCTCAATGCCTGGGTTAACTGATGGCTCACTGGGGTGGAAAATGGAGCAGATTTGTTTCTCAGTGACCTCAATCAAGTTATTTCTGTACCTTGTGCCTCTGTTCTCCTATTTGAAAAAACAGGGTGATTATCAGGATGTCCTTTGTAAATCATCCCGAACTCTATGGATGAAAAGGCTTGGTAAGACATATTAGGATTATTACGCTCCCCATCCTCTCTTGTCAGCCCATTCTCAACTTCCCTTTCCTTCCAGAGCCTGCCAGCACTGCAGATTTTACCCCCATCAGCAGACATTACCCCCAGCAGCTCAGCTGCTCGGGTGTTGACCTGAGGGGAGGCCACAGCAGCACTGTGGGGGTGACTGTCCTTACCCCTCTCTGGTGGCTCCTGTCCCACAAGGCTGGCACCAGCCCCGCGTGTCCCTGTACCGCCAGTGGTGCCAGGCTGCTGCTGGGGCCAGCCTTGTCCTCTGCCAGCTCCAGCACTTCAGACACAAAATCCCAAAAAACAGCGATTTCTTGGGGTCAGAGGAGTGTCCTCTGTCAGGGGAACATTGCAAAGAACCCCAAAGTACCACAAGAATTGACTTACCACCGAGTCAAGGAACCTAATGCAGCACTCGAGCTCAGGCTGAGTTTCACAGAACTGCCGAAAGAGAAGCCTTCCGATGGGCTGCTTTTCACATATGCTGCAGTAATCTCTCTCTAGAGGCAATAAAGACAAGAACAGAAGCACGAAAATGAGAAGAGCTCTGCCTTTTGGGTTGCCCATGAGTTTAAAGCATTGCAAGTGAGTGCAGAACCACAACCCCAAATCAAAACAACCTCCTTCTCCCTGCCGCCACGTTTCAGGGATCCAAATACAAATATAATTAATGGCTTTAAGACTCAGTTAAGAGAGGCTGAATTTTGTAGGGCTGATGTTGGTAAAGGTCAAGCAAAAGCCATTCAGCTATTATGAAAAAATAATTTCATATTTTTCTGTGGTGGAAATGTATGCAAAGGTACAGCTCAGACTGGTGGTATTGGTGGGAATGTGGGGAGCAAATTGCAAGTCCTTGAAACATGAGTCATACATTAAAGGGTAGAAAAAGCTGGAATTTGTGGAGTCCTTCCTGGATGCTTCCTAGATACGCACTAAAGTGCCCCATATCTCCGGAAATGCTTAGCCTATTTTCTATTAAGCAATTATAGTAAACTACACATTTTTAAAGGTTTCAAAATTTCTGTTATTTAATTGCTGAGCATTAAGGAATGGATAGAGCATATGGCATCTGGCTCATTTCAGTTTCACACAGCACTCCTTACAGAACTGTATTTCCCCTTAAAAGCCATGTTTAAATGCCATTCCCCTGTGCTGGTGCATCCACAACCACCATTCACAGCAAAGCAAAAGGTCGTTTGCCCATCACAAGGACTATCAGCAGGAGAATATGGATGAAGGGCAGGCATCATTAACTGGCAAGGCACCAGCACAAGTGCCCAGGGCTCTGGATATTTTTCTGGTGAGAGCAAATAATCCCCCAGCCTGCCTGGAGCAGCAATGCTTGCTTGAGACACGTTATTCCTCTACAAGCACACACATGTCAAACAACATACTGTGTTTCCTTAGGCATTCTTCTCACCACCCTCCTCGCTGCCATATGGCACTTGCTGTTATTATGGAAACAACCAGCTTCTAAACACATAACACAGCACTGCAAACAGACATACCAAACCCACACAAGTTGTCAGTGCCTTGGTTACTTCTCTCTTGGGCCTGCAGTCACTCCTGCAATGCCTTTGATTCCTCCTCTGCTTTGGCCCCCCACATCCCTCAGCTACTCCCACTCCATGGATGCAGGCACATGTTTGTGATGGAGCTGTCCCTTGCCACTGAGGCACCGAGCTGAAGGACCTGCTCATCTCAGCTTGAGCCCTGGGGAGCATGTTCTGCAAAACCAGGACTTCACAGAATTGTCACAGAATCACAGAATGGATTGGGCTGGAAGGAATCCTAAAGACCACCTAATTATATATCCCCTGCCATGGGCAGAGACACCTTCCACTACCCCAGGTTGCTCCAGGCCTCATCCAACCTGGCCTTGGACACTTCCAGGGATGAGGCATCCACAGCTTCTCTGGGCAACGTGTGCCAGGGCCTCACCCCCCTCGGGTATATTTGTCCTGAGCAGAAAATGCTGTATGAGGTGTTGGACTACTGCCCTGTAGCTGGGTGACAGTGGGCAGGAGCAGCCAAGGCTGCCTCTTGTAAAAGGAAGGAGGGAGCCTGCCCAGTGCTGCACCTGTCTGTACTTCAGGAACTGATTCCTGAAGCACTTCCAGGGTGGTCACTGGAGACATGGGTTGGGGATAGCTGAAATGTGCTTTTAATTCAGTGTGGTCCTGCTCTGGTCTGGTCTTCTGAAGCAGATGGGAACACACCAGCAGTGGTTTTTCACTGGCACTGCCATTCCATGTCGGATCAGGATATCACTCAATCTATCAAGAAGACTGCAATGTTTTGATGCTCTCTTGCAAGTAAAACTGGATCAAAATCACAGTGTAAATCCCAGCCTGACCTCCAGTCAATCTAATTATCAGCAGCCACCCCCTGGCACTGGTTTGTTTGCCTGAGCTGGAGCCTTCAGCATGGAACATCATGGCACTGATATGTGCGGTGGGAAAAGCAGCAGGATCACGGGGACACGGAGCAGCCCTGGGGTGTCCTTGTGGGTGGTACCAGCTCGTGCTGCTTGACCAAGTGGCATTTTTAGTGACTGACTGCTGAAGGGATGTGCAGACACGTGCAGCGCTAAGGGAAGTGAAGGAGTCAGGATGAAAACAGCCACTCACAACATCCCAGAGGCCGGCACGAAGCCAGAGGCTCAGCAGCTCAGGTGAGCTCTCCGGGGAGGTGTGAAGGTTTAACTACATCTGCCTGATGCTGTTTTCTGCTGCCTTGACTAACCAACTCTTGTGAGAGTATGAATAAAACATACACCCTGAATACCAGTAGCACATGGCCTGCCTGGTGGCAGGACTCACTCCCTCCAGAAGCCACAGCAAAGAATGAGACTGTCTGCATTCACAACAGAGTAAACCAGAAAGGAAAAATACAGAATTTGGCTGGTTTGCCCCATATTTTCTCTTGTACAACATCATTTGATGGACAGTAATAACGTTTGTTGTACAAAATGCAGTTACTTTACTGAAGTTGTTATGGCATGGTGACACTCAATGTAGCAGAGGATGATGTTCTATCAAAAGGGCCAGAGAGACCGGCTAAATTCATGTGCCAATTGTACATCCATAACAGCACTTCATAGTACAGCAGGGAAAGAAAACAAACAGCAAAACACTAGGACATATGTGGATAAACACAACATAAATAAGACATGAGCACCGACTTCCTCCTACTCTACAGGGCTTGGCCAACACGTGAGAAGAGCGACCCATTCGTAACGAGGAAAAAGGAAATGCCAGAAATAATCTCTGAGAACGCAACAGCCAGAGCAGTTCCCTGGAGCCATCCACTCCTCCATCATGTGCATTTAACTGCTGGATATACCAACACAGACAATAAACACACGAGGAAAATGCTTTCATTCCTTGTAGGTGACACAAACTATTTTCTTAGGCCCTGATCTTGCCGTTGGCCTCGCTAAGTCAGCTAAAGGAATCTGCACTCAACTAATTCTTGGGATGCACGGGCCCGGAGTGGACTGAGAAAGAAAAACACGTCTCTCAGCTAAAGCTGAGAAAGCGTGGATGGTTTTATTACAGCAAGAGGTGTTTGAACAGTGTGCTGCACCCCAGAGACGTGGCTGGAGCACCCCGAGCCGTGCTCAGGAGCTGCTGCAGGAGGGAAGGGATGGGGAGGCAGGCGGGCACCGCAGCCAGGGGCTCTCCTGGGCTGGGGCTCAGCCTTGTGTCGCCCTCGCTCTGCCTGCCAGTAAAAATATCCATCCAGCTTCAAAAGTTTAAAAAATAGAAGGAATGATTTCCTGAGGAAATGGAAATGTTAAACACTTGGAAGTGAAACCATATGCTTATGATGATGAGGTGTAACTAAAACAGCTCCGAGAGTGATATCTTTGGTAGTCAGACCCTCCTGCCTCAGCGCCATCCTGTTTAACACCTGCAAAGTCACCCAAAACGGGGGTGAAAAGCTGGGTGGGTCAAAGTCTTGGGAAAGCAGACGCTTCTCACTGACGCCAAACCCTTGATTTAGAAAATATCACTGGCAAACAACGCACACATGCAGGTGAATTCTCCATCTTCCCCACAGAGCAACAACACAGATTAATATAGAAAAGGTACTATATAAAATGCCATAATTAACATTCATAAGAGAAATAAAGATTAATTATGTTTATTCATAATTCTACTGACTCATTTTTCCCTTTACTTCATAGCTTATGTGTTGACATACTAATTTCAAGAGCACCCAGCACAAAGAACATACCAAAATAGTTGCACCTGCACACGTCATGCTGTCACCATTCAAAGCCTATGGCCAAATTTGTTCCCAAACAGATATTCTGGTAAGGTTTTGAAAAACATCTGAGCCCATGCCTAAGAAAAATAGTCCTATTAACAAAATTTCATGCCAGTCAAAATACACCATTGATGAAGTGAAAAACTCAGCACAAGGTAATAGGGTTGCTGATGTCAAAATCCCCAACTTCCAATTAAAAGGGGAGAAAATCTAATATTTTAACTAGACAAAAAATTCTCTATGCATTGTGAAGATTTTTTTGTCCTAATTTAATTTAAATACCTTTCATTTTTTTGGCTGGCTCAAACTATCACCTTTTGGAGAGAAACAGTGGTCTGCAGCGAGACCAGGTCCCCCCTTCTCTTTCACATTTGCAATATACCTGTGGGTTTTGATGGGTTAGTGATGAACTAAAAAACTGTGTGATAACTCTTGGCTAAAAACCAGTCTTTTATGATATTCAGTGTAAATTGCAGGTGTCTAAGTAAGACTGCTATAGAAGTTGTATTTCTGCAATTCGTTCTGAAGAGCTGCAAATCCAAGCCCTGCAATCAGCTGCTGAGGCTTCCTCCTGTAGATGTCTGTGGGGAGGGATGAGCTCAGTTTAAATCTCACTTTTAAAGTCTACAAAAGCCAGGAACACCTTTTCAGCTTTTTGGTCATTTACTGGTGGGGCCAAGGATTGTATTTATGTACTACCTATGAAGTAACATTTTCTTTTCCAACATAGTGGAATCCCAAGAGCAGATTTTCCAAAGAAATGTCTGGAGAATCACCAAGAAGACATGCACCATGCTGCTGCATGGGAACATTTGGGCTTGACCTCTGGATCCCTGCTATCCTTGGAACTGAATCAGATGAAAACTGAGTAAGATCCAAAGGCAAACTGATTATGCTGCCTAAAAAAGCCCCCACAAAACAACAATAACAACAGAACCCCACAAACAAACCAACCAACCAAGCAATAAACACCTGGAACCCCCAAAGAGGATGTAGGAAGACTTAATGTTTATTTCCTGCTCATGCTCAGTGATCCAAGATCAGAATTCATCTTCCCTTCCCTATTTTTCCTCTTTAAGGTGAACCAAAACCATTCAGCTGTTGTTCCAAGCCTATCATCTGTCTGCTGCTCTCTTCCTCTCACCTGCTTTGTTCCAAAACAACAAAAAGTACCCCAAATTAATGGAAGAAAGCATTTGAATGCCTCAGTCCCTACACTCAAGCTGGGCAATAGGAGCAGCATCAGAGCCCCAGGGAGTAGCAGTCAGCTCCTAAGACTGCTGGCACACTGAAAGTAAAACTTTCTTCTTCCAAGGGGCTTGGGCCTGTCAAAGTGATCCCCAACATCCCTGAGATGGATGGAAATTTCACCTAAAGATGTACCAAAATCACACACCTCCCTCCTCAACCAAACTCAGGGAGATGCTGCTGAAAGAGATCCTACCTTGCCCAGACCAAATATAAAACCCCTTCTGGGGTTTTGCCCATTTTTGCTTTCTTCATGTAAGTTTCCTTACAGGGACACACAATGAAAAGGAGGACAAAGGCAGGAACTAAGGGCAAGATTAAAGAATATGCAGCACAGCTGAACTAAACAGACTTTCACAGCCCATCATACACTGTGCACTTGTAGCAATTTCCTTCTTTTTGACAAAAAAAAAAAAGACTAAATCCTTTGAGGTTCACAGAATTATTTTATGTCCATTCAGAGTACTAATAGAAAACAAATTGCATCTTTAAGCACTGAATAACCCCATTTAGAGATATATTAATATAAATACATTTTTCATTTAAAACCAGCATGTTTAACACTGGTGCTTATAAAGATGTCTTATAATTTACTGCTGCTCTTCTCCAGCCAAAAGTGGAGTTACCACTGTCTACATATAAACTTAATGAACAGCACACACGAAACTGCCCAGTCTTTCAGGCTGATGAAAGTTGCTTCTTATCAAAGGATCCTTTGTGGGTGTTTTAAAAGGATTTAAATTGCTTTGATTGCATTTTTAACAGTGTCTGTGTTGCTCTTGTATTTCAGAATAATCTGGGAAGCTGGAACATTAGCTCTTGCATTCTACAAAAGACTGTTTTCCATCTCTAATAAAAATGCTTCAATACAAAAGATTATCCTTGTATTCAAGATCAAAATCCCAAGATGGGCCATGTTAACACATCTGAAGACCCTCTTATTACCTTTTTACTCTTACTCTTAATTTTCTATGGTCTTCAGTCCTGGAGATGTTCTGGCCAGTCAGGACTTCATGAACTTTGCTGGGAACCCAGGTACTTGCAGTGGAAAACATATCAGATTTTTCTCTTTGAGAAACTGAAAATAGAGGATGATTCTTTCTGATGAAGAAACAGGGCTATTGCTATTTAAACTGCAGAGCCTGATCAAAAATCTGTACAGTAACATAGAGAGGGATCTCTTTTTCATGGTCACTATTTGGGAATGTTGCAGGAAAGGGAGGAAGCAACAGGAGGGAAGTTCCTTGTCCTTCTTGTTTGTTATTTTCTGGGGTTTGGTGTTTGTTGGGTTTCGGTTTTTTTGTTGTTGTTTGGGGAGTAAGAGGGGCTGTTTTACAATGGAAACCTGTGGTTAAGATGCTGAAGACTCTGCATTTGCCCTGTCTCCAGCAATGCATTTAAAAAGTGAGGCAAGCCAGATGGTTAGAGAGCACAAGACAGGAATAAAAATGTCACATTTCAGTTCATTCAAAAATTCCTATAAACTGTGGCAGTAACTCATGTTATAAAAGCCTAATACAAGCATCCAGGCTCCCGTGGGAATTCAGTTACCAGCACAACTAATATTCTGTGCCCTGCAGACCTCAGTGGCATGCTGTATTTATAAAATGGGGCTAATGGCACTGCCTGCCTCCCAGCAGCGTGGCCAGGACAAGTCCATTGAAGTGTGGGAGCCCCGAGTGCTGCTGGATGGCCCTGTGGCTCCTGGATATTTGCTCACAACGCAAACTCCCGGAGCGGAAATTTAGTCCAGGAAAGCACAGCAGAGTCTTTTTATACATTAACCACCATACTGCTCCAGAACCTCACCTGGCACTTCAGAGAGATTAAAAAGCACGACGCAGCCTCTGTCCTGGACAGTGTTTATCTTGGCAGGCCTGCAGCCGTGCAGGTGCCGGACAGGAACTCTGAAGCCAAGGGCTGTGATGAAGTTCTCATGCTGGTGGCAAAAGCACACTCTCTCCAGCCATAAATACTTCACCTGCTTCCTTTATTTTTTTAATGAAATGTGGAAATTGTTATGACCTATGACAAGATAATGGCTTGATAGATTCCTTATTCTAAACAGCAGCTCGTCCTGGTCTGCAGTTCAAACCAGCCCTTCATTGCTGAGGAAAGCTCTAGACCTAACATATAAAGTACTGGGGGAGAACATATTTTTTGGCCTTCGTTTATTTTTTTCCATTTGAATTTAGGATTTTCTACAAAAGACTTGGAGACCCTCATCTATGCTGTTACAGCAAGAGTTGTTCTGGCACGGACTATCTAAGTTTAATTAATTAAAAATAAGAATGCAATCAAGCTTACTTGAGACAATGGAATTACCCCAAACTAGTTTTAAGTCCTGCCAACTTAATTTTCTCTGCTTGTCAGCTGTCTTTCTTAAAACAAACAGACTTTAATCTCCTGATGATCTAACATCTAATGTAATTATTCAGATGCAGACAGTGTTTGCTTTGTATAACTTCCCTTATTTCCACTCTTTTCATGGCATCAGAGTACAGGGATAAACTCCACACATCACAGCAGCATTACACTGGAGATGGAAACAGTCCAGTTGGACCGATATGAAAAATATGCTTGGAGAATATTGGAACAAACTGGCAGTTAAATACACTTCAGTGATACATATGGATCTTCTCATTTGTTTTTTGAAAGCAGCTGTATTGAAGCTTTGCTCATGGAATTCTATTTGAAAGTCAAATCCTCCAAGCAGTTGCATAAATATGTTTGCACGAGTACTTGAACCAGAACGCGTTTGTGGCTTTGTTGATTTTGGACAAAGATTTTGACAGGAGGGATAACAACCCACCCACCCTTTTTGCAGCAGCAGCAGGGGGAGGATCAAACAAGATCCTCTGAGCTCAATATAATCACTGCACAGGAAAACATGAGTGGGGTCCAGAGCCTGGGGAGGGACCCTCAGCTCTCACAGGGGAGACATTTGGTCATCCAGCCTCGTGCCAGGAGCACAGTCAGATGGCAAAGAGGAAATGCTCTGCCCTGAGACCAGGCTGATTGCCAGTGGAAGACAAATTCTCATCCTAACAAAATCTGAGCTACTCTGCTGAGTTATTCCAGCCCTCTCCCAACACTTCTGGCATCTTCTAAAAGTTACTCACTCAGGCAACTGCATCCCTTCCATATGGGTCACTGACCAAGCCCCGTGTTCAAAAGCAGGAACTGCAGGGTCAAGGCTCAGCTGAAGAAGATGAAGTTTGCCATTAATGCCTGAGCCTCTCAATCAGAGAAGCAAAAATATTGCTGTGTGAATTATGGGGTGCAGGGAAAGACAACAAATAATTGCTGCCAATAATGAAGACATTTGTTAAACCTGCTGAAACCACAGAATATCGTGAGTTGGAAGGGACCCAACTATCAAGTCCAGCTTTTAAGTGAACGGCCCATATGAGGACTGAACCCCCAACCTTGGTGTTATCAGCACCATGCTCTGACCAACTGAGATGGAAAGAATGATTCCCATCAGTTCCAGTAGCTCTTTGATCAAGCCCACCTTAGTTTTCCCACCTCCCCTCTGTCAGGCACAATTGACCTGAATAAATCACTCACTCTGTCTCTCAGTTCCACAGTCAACACCAGCAGGACAGTGGAAATGCGTGCACCAGGATTAATTGCCAGGAAATCTGGATTGAGAATGTGCAATGGGAATATTTTAAAGTCTTTTTTTCTTTAACTTAAATTATTAGGTACCATGTTCTTAAACACATCCTTTTACATTTGGCTGCCAGTTAAAATAACAGTGCATAGAAAGGGAACAAAAAGCAAAAAAAGAGCAGGGAGACGGACTGGCTGACAGACAGATGGGCAGGTGTGTTACACTCCTAGTCAAAAAATTACCATTACTAGTGGTAAGCTGCTTTCCATTCCCATAAATTACACTTGAAAAGCACATGGCCCTGCATCAATGCCTTTGGTGAGGTTTCCCAAGCACAGTGTTTGAACAGTTGTCTCTGTGGCCAGTCACAAAGGTATTCAGGGCAGGGTGGGCTTCCAAACTACTTCACACTGATCACCAAAGATGCCCCACCACCATTTCCCAGGACTTTGATGTGGTACTTGTGCAGCCCCAGGGGAAGGGCTGCCCACACCAAAACCCTGACCACCACTCTGGCTAGAAAAGGAGTTTACCTTTATCTTCTTAAATGACTTTCAACAATGTCTCTGCAGCAAGGCCAGAGGACTGGAAAAAAAATCCCTCAAAGAAATATGAAAGCTCACCTCAGAAACGCCCTGTGAAATTCGGGGAACAAACACTTAGTTGTTCTCATTTTGTTCTGCCTTGGATGGGAATGACAGAACTGGATGATTTGTTCTGAAAGACCGTAGCTACTGAGATTTTTTTTTTTTTGGGACTTTTATGTCCAGTTTGAAAGTTTTTAACTGAAATACCAAACTTATTTTCTGTCTAGTGCTGTTATTTAGACTCCTGCCTGGTGACATTCTGGGTAACACATGCTGAAAGAAAATTTCAGTAGAAGTTGTAATTTGAATGTTTAATGTTATGAAATCTACAGAACTGTTGCTGTTGTACATAGCACAAAATAAACATCTCGATTCCAGGAAACTAATGGAGACATCTTGTGAATCACTTTCTTAAGACTAAAAGACTTCTGCAAAACTACTCTTTGACTTCTAAACCAGCCTAGGTAGAAAGCAAGGCAGCTTTCCTTTTTCAAGACCAAACTTTTACCAGGTCAGTAAGTGGCAGAGTGCACAGAGCCACCAGCACAGTCACTCTGTGAGTGCATATTTAAGCAGCACACGTTACTGACAGGCACATAATAAAACTATTCACAGGGATTACTTACTCTGCATGCTGATCAATAGTCACTGCAAGTCCTAAGGATCCCAGCCATTTTATTAGTGAATCCTTTAACAGAATAGTAAATGCTGTTAGTTGTTACTTCACTGCGAAATTTTCTTGGGTATTTTTCTTTCAATTTTTTCTCCTGATGTTTTGAAAGCTTCAAGCACAACAAAACTCCACACTGGTAAAACTCCACTTATTTTATAAGTGTTTGTCAATCCCAGCCTTTAAAAAAATTGCACAATAAGCTCAACCACCAGCCTAAGTAATCAGAGACAATAATATACTGAAATACATAATCAATCCACAACGATTTTTAAGGGGTACCACTGACCTGTGACAACACTGCTAAATTACCACTTAACTGGATCTTTTTCTCAACTACAAGTGGCTGATTTGTAATAATACAGACACTGACTTTGCCTTGGTTTATACTGACAGGCTGATTTGGTTGCCTGCTGAGAGACAGCCCCCTCTGAGTGGGCGTGAAGGAGCTGAGCTGCTGAGCAAAATTGATAGGAGGAGTGGAAAGGTTTTAAAGTCATTTAGAAACTCCAAATGCACTGAAAGTAACTTGTGCAAGAGGGGGATTGCCAGTGGGAAGTATTTTTTTTCTCCTTCTTGACAGAAATCTACAGGACCAGGGATCCCTTCATACCAAATCACTGGCATGGATGCAGAGGGTGAGGCAGCTTGTGTTCAGACACAAAAACCATGAACCCTCTTACTTAGGTCTACAAAAAAAAAAAAAAGAAGAAAAAGCAAAAGCCATTTGAGAGAGAATTCCACTTCATTCTTATGAAAACTGGATTGTCATAGGGAAAATATGTGAAACCTTTTTCAGTTTTAGAAGTTATTCTAGTATTTGAATTTTTTCAGTTTATCTCCTTTTTTTTTCCTCTGGTCATTTCTTGGTTTATTTTCACACTGTCATACGAAAACATCTTACCCTTATGAAGTGTTTTTTCCCCATTTTGCTTCCTAAATTTCAACATACAGCCACAAATAACCAGCAACACAAAATAATGGTGCTCAGATCTGCCAAACAAGAAGCCCAGACTACCACCTCCAAAGCTGCTAAAAAGATTTCAGTGAACAGAAGGCAAAATTAAGAGGAACTTCAAGTAAAGTTGCCGACCTTATGAGAAGTGATAGGATATTTAGATGCTGAAAAAGTATTTAGACGTTTTACTTCTCACTTGGAAGAGGATACTTTCAACATGTTGGATCTGAAGAAATAAATGAATAACTGAGATCCTAATGCTTGCCTAAAGCATTCTTTAGCACCCTTCCAGCCAGGTGCTGACCCACTAAGACACTGCTTTGCTCAAACATATCACCTGGATACACTGAAATCTAATCTGGTTATCTCATCAACTTTTATAGCAGAGTGACACACGGCAAGGAGTAACTCTGGCGTGGTAAAGCAGCCTCACATGAGAAATCAATTCCCAAGTTATTCTGGTCAAGAACATATGAGGAAGTGAGGTGGATAAAGCCAGAAATGAGAACTGTGCAACTGCTCATGCTGCCTTTTCTCTGCCTTTCTGCCTTTGGGTGACACCACCTTCCCTCTGTGCGAAGCATCACCTCTGAGTCTGTAAACATGAAGGGATGCTCAGACTTGGGGAAAAGGATCACTTTCATGGGGCAGCCACTCTAGATTTGGGTTGCCCCTTCAATTCTACCAAGCAGAGTGGCCTCTTGTGCTTGTACTTTCATGCTGACCCCCAGAATGGGTAGGGCAGATGCTGTATATGGCTTTTTGGTGCACAGATGCTTGGAGCAAGCTGTGGCTGCACCAGCAACATTCTGTGTCCCATGTGCACAGATGTTCCTGTCACCTCATCAGTCTGTGCAACAGTTGCTGGGAGTTCTCAAAAAATGGAATTCAGGATTGCTGTGTGCAATTATCACTTTAGAGATGGGTAGGTTCTCCTGTGAGGGTGGGATATGGGAACACTCAGCACAGTGCACGAGGCTGGAAGAGAACCATCAGCTAAGGCTTAACAGCTCCATTCCTAGGACTGAGGTGCACTGTCTTTTGGGTCCTCAGCCCAGGAACTCTACAGAAGACAGGGATTTCCTCTTCAGCAGGCACATAAAATGTACTTCTCTGAAAGGAAAAGGAGGAAAGGGATGGAAAAGAAGAGCCACATGGCTGATCTGAAAGGAAAGCATGCTTGCATCGACACTGAAACATTAGAGACATTGTTCAAGTGCAGTTCATCCTTGCAAAAATATTATCCTCGTCTCGATGCCAAGGTTGGTGAAAGTATGGGCTACTTGCCATGGAAGTGTTGGGTATTTAGGCTAGACCTGTCATGGGGCTTATTTACTCTCTGCACCCAACGTTTCAGACACACTCAAGTGTAGTGTTCATGTCTTGGCAGGAACTCCTCATTCATGCATTTTCTCCTGGTCCCCTTTGAGGAATCTTCCTCCTCCGACATTGCAGTGGTTGAAATTTCACTGCTTGCTGAGAAAACCAACACTGATTAATTTCATCCTACTTGCATGGAAGAGGTAAAGTATGCAGGTCTCCAGCCAGGGACAAGGAAATCCCTGCTGCTTACATGCCACATTGAATAAGCAGCCCATGGTTGAGGCCATTGGACTTCAACAGTCTTCATTCCACCCGCAGGAAAGAAGCAATTATCCGTAGCAGCATGGGGAGCAAACAGGAAGTAATGCAACACATTCACTTTTGATTATGGAATACCTTTTTTTATATATTTTATAATAATATTCCACAAGGAAGAATTCAGCTGCAGCATTACATTGACGCACCCCAAACTATTAAAGGAACGTGACTGAGGTTGCAAAGCTAAGCCTCAAAACCCAGGAAAAACCTAAATTAAAGTTGCTGGGGCAGCCTGAATGCCACTGCTCACTGTGTGTGCGTTCTGGTACAGTCTTTAATCACATCACTGCAAACTGCTTTTCCCACAGGGCCTTCCCCTCATTCAGTGCACAGAATGGACAGTGCTTAATAATGAGCAGCTATTCAGTGTTTGGTCCTCTGCTCTGGTTCAGTGTGTGGCCCTGGACTGTATTTACTGCACAGCAGTCAGGCCTGCTCTAAAGACAGGGATTCATTTCCCCATGGACCTTTCTGTGACATTCTCCAACACAGCCTTTGAATAACTCAGGTGTATTCATGGATTTATTTGCACCCCACCTCTGGGAGACAGAGACTCTAATTTTGTAGAAACATATGAAGCTTAAGGTAAAAAGTGTCCACGGATTGGTGCTACTTCATTTTCTGTGTATTTAACTTTAAATGCTGCTCTCTCTGTCCAGAGCCAACCTTCCATTTGCTTCAGTTGGACACGCTGGTAACCGAGACCCAAAAATCTCAGGGCAACTACTCAGAAAATAGAAAAAAGCACAATTAGAGGCCAACTGTGAAAAACTAATTTTAAGTGACTGGCCTGTCATCACATAAGATCTATCCCTGTCCAGTTCCTCAGTATGCTATTCAATTGCTTTGGCTATGAGACCATTTCCTTTGATGCTGCAAATTGCCATTTAAATTTATCACACACCTTTTACCTCATGCAGTAAATGAGTCAGCCATTCCATGCTCCTTTATTAGACAACTCAGTTCCAGCCCCAGACTAACTCAGGCTTTTGAACTGACTGCATTGGGGCTCCTGGGGAAGAAAATTAATTATTTGATATATATACTGAAAGATGAATTTAAGCTGCATAGGCAGCTTTAATTCAAAATTTATTTTAGGTGCTCATTGTTTTAACACATATTTTTGCATGCCTAATTTCCTAAGTTTTTAAGGAACTGAAGCAAAACTGAAGAAAAAAAGCCTGCTGTGGACCGGTGGAGAAAATCTTGCTCATTTGGAAGAGTTACATAAAAGGCTGGGAACTTTCGACTTGGCAACCTGAAGAATGTTCTTTTAACACAGCTTTTCTTGAGCTCTTTCCTAAGTTTTCTTTGAAACTCCATCATGTTGACACTCACAGTGATACCCATACCATCAGAGCTGACACGGGGCTGTCAGTGTACCTGCTTGTGCTGCTGGGAGCTGGGAAGGAAGCTGTAAATGGTGTTGGCTGATCATCCTGGGTTCTACGGACTCTGTGGACCACGACTCCCCTGTTTTTGCTTTCACCTTCCCTTCCTAACTTTTGCCATCTTCTCCAGCAGTACTGCTCCTCCATTCTACTTCCTCTAACATGAGCAAGTTTCCTCCACTTCTCCAGCCAATCTCAATCTCTCTAGACAGCAGGTCCCAATTTCTCCACCCATCTGATCTTGTTCTGCACTGATGGTCTGCAGCAGTAGAGGTGGGAGATGGATTTACTGCACACCAGGAGCTCTGCAACAGCTCTCCAAGTGTCACCCTTTGGGAGACATCTGCAAAACTTTGAGTCTCAGTCTGAAGTGGCTGCTTTCTTTCACTGGAGGGAAAAGCATGGAGAGATCCTCAAGAAGGGATCCTTCCCTGAAATGCACCCTAAATGGCCTCTTCCATTTTTAACTGAGGGGATGAACAGGTAGATGAGTAACAAAATAACAAAAGTTATTTAACAAAATACTTTTAAATAACTTTGTCAACTCCCTCAGCAATGTGCAATGCAACTAACATCCTCTGAAACTGCAATAGATCTCATACTTAGCCTGGATATTTAAGGAATATTTAAGGAATATTTAAGGCATAGCTATAACAGTATTAATTCACCAGTGCTCATTCCCTCACCAGACTGATGCTACTTCTTTGTCTTTCTGATCAATCTTGGCTTCCACCTTCAGACTGTTAGTTTTAATAAAACAAAATTAAAAAGAAGAAAAAAAAAAAGAAGAAGAGAAAAAAAGAAAAAATGTAGCACCGAAAATATCCAGCATGGAAAATTTCAGTCTACATAACTCTGGCAAGATCTTAATCTTATAATGTGCAATATTAGACAAATTCAATAATGGCTGGTGCTACCCAGCCCACCAGTAACAGCAACCCTTACTCAGAAGGTTTGGCTTTGGGAGAAGTGTTGTTATTATTTATCATGTGTTACAGGGCCAATTCTGTCCTGCCTGCTGGTGTTTGGGGACCTTGACTTGGGAGCCTCACTGCAAAACTCTCAGAGGATGCTATCTTTGAGGGTCATATGGCAACCAAAACACAAGCAGCTTCTTTTTCCAGAGTTTTAGCTTAAATAGATAAACATAAAACAGCAGAAGATGAGGAAAAATAAGAGTGACTGCATAAGACTCAGGCAACGTTTTGTGTAATTCTATGGTTTGTAATGATTAAGCATATCTCTCAGCTTATCAGGGATTAATATTACCTTACATTCCCTGAATTCGATTCAGTTCTTACATTATACATATTCCACATGAGCATTCTCTTCTCCCAATACTTCTGGCACAGATCTGAGCCTCTTTGGTAAGGACTCATAAGGTTATGAATGTCTGGACAGCCTGAGTAATGAAAGGCCATTTGGGGCCGAACCATTGACCACAGCTTTAACTTGCCAGAAAGCATAAAACATAAAATGTAAATTAGGTACTAATAACCCATTTTTCTTCTAAATCCTTGGTACAGATGCGCAGCATGAAGTACAGATTATGTTTTGAGAGAGATTTTGGAATAATTTGCAGTTAAAAATATTGCATGGGACCTTGTGTTGTGGCCTCAGAAGAGACTGAATTGTGAGTTGTTGCTTGAACCTTGAACCCACTTCAGTCGATGGAAAGTTTCATTGGCACCTGGATTTGTTGCTTTGGGTAGCTGCCTAGCTACCAGCAAAACCCAGCACATAATACTGTCATCAGGAAAAGAGGAATGTGCAGTCCAGCAAGCAAGACATGCATGGAAAAGTACATTTCTCCCAGCATGTTTTGCAATCTCCATGCTCTTCCCTCCCCATCTTCCTTTCCACTGATCTCATCTGTGGAGAAGAAGTCAAGAAGAAATCTTAGGAAGCAGCAGTTGCAGGGCAAGATCATTTTACTGCCTGTGCATGACCAGCACCATCCTTAACACAGCTTTGACCCTCTGGATGGGGCCAACCCCGTGTGAAAAAACAGATGTACAGCTCCAGTGTTCCTCAGTCAAGGGATCTGAAGGCAGCTTGAGGTTGGCTGGGCACATTTGGCTCCCATGTGAATTTGCCATTAGAGCTGTGGTCTTGCATTCTGCCAGCAAGTGTGCATGAAAACATTGGGAAATGGAGCTACACGTAATGCAAGTCACAGCACAACATTTCTGTCGTGCTGCTTTCAGAACACGTCTAAAGATACGTCCTTCATGTGTGAATTCCAGCTGCTTTATGGAAGAAGGCTGGAGCCATCAGTCCCCCCTCAGAGACCATTGCTCTTGTCCTGTTCATTGCAACCCAGCTTTGAGGAAATGACCAGCTTCTCTCTTTTTCATCTCGGCCCAGGAGTACCTAAAAATATAACCTGCAGAACTTGCTTCTTGAATTAATTATGCTTCAGGTAAAAATAAAATAAATGTACTTGGCCTTAATGAGATCTGCAACTGATTCTCCATCTCATGGCATACATCCTTTTTAGGAAAAACCTGGATTCCTGCTAGGTTTCAATAGGTCAGTACACCTGACGTGGCTGAGTCAAACCACTGCTCTACAGCTCAACAACTTCTACCATTCTTTGCACCTAGAAAATGAGATAATTCAATCAATACTTTTAAAAATTAAAGAAATACCTGGTTTTTGGCATGCAAAGAGGGGAAACCTGTGGCTATGCCTCTGATGGAAGACTTCAAGAGAAGACAGGAGCAGATCTCTACTGTATCTCTGCAGAATTGCCTTGCTGGAATAGACACCCTCTCCCAAAGAAGCAATGCAGAGGAATGCAAACTCGTATCTCCTCATTCACTCTTCCTGTTAATAATTTGTAGCATTATTACTAATAAAGATTATTTTACTGTGCTAATGGCTAATCATGGCACAGGACCAAGAACATACAGAGGGCAGAATGGTGCTAGGCACTGAATAAACACAGAAAAGCAGGGCAGTCCTTCCCCGATGAGTAGAAAGGTTTAGAGAATACAAACAAATATTCATTGCTTTTGGATGCCCATCAGAGACACCTTCCAAGCCTTCTCAGGTTCGAGTGCTACCACTGATGGAGCAAAAGAGAACCATGACTTAAACAGGGAAAGGAGGAGACTCCTAAAAACACACGTCCTGGCAAAACAGAAACAGACTAAACAAGCCTCTTGAAGAAATATGCATTTGAGAAACTACCCTGTTTGAAATGATCTGGCTTCTCATCCTTCCCCCACTGCGTGGACCCGTGGCACAGCAGCACGCTGGAGATACATCATGTGATAACTCAGGGACACTAACACTGTAGGAAAAGCAACAATACTGCAAAAGCAAGAAAATAAACCTTGAGATTACACAGAAAAAAACAAGAAGAATCCACAAGGTCTGCTCTAGTGCACACTATCATTATTGATGTGAATCATGACTTTGTGATCCTCAGAGGAGGGTGGATGTGCCTCTCCATAAATCAGGCCTTAAGGGTATATACATTACTAGCAAAGGACAAGCACCACAGTTTGCTTTCACATAATGATCCAGCAATGGCAATTAATTGAGCAGAATATAAACACCCAGACTGGAATTTAGCCAGGACACTACATTTAACATCCTACTCTAAATAAGAAATTCCATATAGGCTGCAGTGCCCAAGCAGAGCAGAGACAAGCTGAAGTAAAAGATGTCCTCTGATAATCCCTCTCCCAACAAACTACCCAGACCAGAATTTATAGTCCTGGGCAACATCAAGAGTTGAGTTGGCCCTGGCTGCAACTGCCAAATGTGGTGGAGCACTTGGAGAACATTTGCTGTGGGTAACAGCAAGTGTCTTTTGTCTTGGAGTGCCCCAGCTCAGTCCCCCAGGGAAAAAACCAAACAGCCATCTGCAAGAGGTCTCTTTTCCACCCTGTGCTGTTGGCCAGCTTCCCTTGACGGATCACCGTGCTCTCAAATGAACTCACTCATAAATGTGACGACAGCCTCCCCATTTTTTGGATGTCAGACTTCAGGTGAAAGGAAATCAGGGTGTTTGGAAAGTTGTCACCTTATCCTCTGCCAAGGACCAGCAGAATTTTCTTTCTTCATTTTTTAGGAGTGGCCAAACCACTTTTGAATCACACAGTCAACACTGTGATCACGTAAGGATGACCTGCCTGCCTTTCCCCAGAACCAATCGACACTGTTCAACGACAACGGCTTGTGCAAATACCTGCAGGAAGTCAGCAAAAATATGACAGAAAGAAGATGTAAAATTTCCAGCACAATTAAGAAAACTGGTTTTGGTTACTCTCCTCAACTGAGACTAATTAGATCAGTAAGAGTGGCCAGACCTGGCTCTAGTGTGGAATAATCTGCTTGAGTCTCTCACAAATGATATTTCCACTGAACAGACCCAGGACAACGCTCCCTTTGCCTTAGGTGTCTGTGTTGACCAGTCTGATTTCATCCATCCTGTCACCTGGTGCTGCCCTTGGCACAGCCTCACCGAAAGTACTGTAGCACATTATTCAGATAATTCCCCTCTTCATCCATCATTGTGAAAAGTCTTACAAATGTTGCAAGATAGTCCAGGAATTCATACAAAGTCCCTTGATTTCAATGGGAACTGTTGTACTGTGGAGCTCTCCAAATCAGATAATTCATATAATTGAAATGGTCTGCTTCCCTTTTTTTCCCAATTCAGCATTCTTGTAAGACAACATTTTAATTTGTTATCTTCCTAAGTTTTTTATCAGATTTTCCTGTATTCTTCACTCCAGCTTCACATAATTTTCTGATTAAATAACTGAAAACACCTGGAACAGACCATGTCTTTCAGCATGTGCTCAATGAGGAGCCCAATGACTTTGAAATGCTCAGTAAGCAAGGCCAGAGCTTTAAAATTTCCATGTGGGTATTCACATTTCAGTTGGAATATATTTGGGTTCAACAAAAAAAAAAATAGGGAAGGTAAGAAATCACTGATTTACAAACTCTGTTACTGCCCACAGTTAAGGCAGAGACCACCTTTTACTTGTGTCTGGGATCACATCTCACAGCTCTACATCACTCCAGCTGTATGGCATTCACTTCATTTCTGGATCCCACAAGTCACACTGTCCATGAGTAGTTGGCTGTTGAGTCCTGGCTAAGAACAGAGGTTTCAAAGAGCTACAGTAGGTCATTAATAATAAGAATAAATGCCTGAGACAATGCCTTAAAACAACCTTTCTCTAAAATTAATGGGAGCATAAATTTCACTTGCTGCAAATTAGAGACCAGGAGGTCCAAGCACGATCCATTTTCTAAGCATTCTATTTTGAAGTAGCATAGATCAACAGCATGAAATGACAGTGCACGTACAGTTTGAAATAAATGCCTGCTGGGCTATGCCAGCTGCAGTGGACAACAGTATGAAACACCCTGCCACTTTCCTCCTCAGGCTGGGGGAAGCCTCTCAGAAACATTAGTTGTTCTTGCTACTTCTTCACAAGCCTGTGGTTCCACTCTTTTCAGGCTGCTCTTTTGCCCACTGCATTAGGCACATGCAATCACACCTGTACTGCATGGGGTGTTTGGCAAAGGCCCTGGGCAAAGAGCTTCTGTTCACCCAGTCAGAAGATCACAAGAATTTCCACCAGTACAAACCAGAATGCCTGTTGTGGTGCTGGTTTTGCTCTCCTCCATTTGATCTTGCCTTTTCATGATGGGTTTTTATGGTGGCAATGATGTTTTCCTACTCATCTGATGCTGCCTGAGACATTAGTTTTTGTATTCACTTTTCCTTGCCTTGAATTAGAGCACAATCTTTTGCCATGGCCATAGCTCTGTTGTTCTCAGATGCTTTAACCCTGATCTGTCTGATTTCAGGGCTGAATATGACCCAGAGTTCACATTCCTTGTGCTGACTGATAACCTCCTCCAGGCCACAGACAACTGTTTACCCACAGCAGTTCTCTCAGATAGGTCAGCTGTATTTATTACAGCACACTGACCACATGGCCTTCCCCTTCTTCAGCAACAGAAGCTGCAGAGCAATGCCAAGACCCGATTCTCTGACCCCAAGGACTTCCATGGGAGATCCACACCATCCCTAGCTCTATTTCACATGCAGAGCTCTGACAGGACATCACATCTGGATAAACTCTTGGGCAGCTGAGTGACAGGCCAATCCAATAGGATCCAGAGACATTAACTGGACCTTTCAAGCCTGAGGTGAGGAATAAAACTGATTTACTAAAACACAATGAAAAAGTCAGCACTTACGAGAAGCCAGACTGAAGGAGGCTGTTCTGTCACACAGGTTCAGGGCTGGGTTGGATTTGCCAAGTACTTTTCTCCTTATGGCTGATGAGGAGACTGTGGGCTTGACATTTGACTGTGGAGCTCTCTGCAGTGACTCTGCTGGCTTCCCGCGAGCCATCTCTCCTTTCAGATGGCTGAGAGCAGCAGGATGCTTTGCAGTGGATTTTTCCTGCTGGGTGCCCTGCTCAGCCCTGCACAGGGTTCCCATGGCTGTCATTAGCTGGGAGCTGAGTTCCAGCTCGACTGGAAAACACCATAACAGCCTAAATACCAGACGTGCTGTCCCAGTGCCCCGGGCCATGTCACTCCAGTCGCTGGAGATCGGCTCGGCGGTGTGGGCTGGAGCTCTGCAAACACTCCTGGTGCAAGGACTGTCTCCTCTGGAATGTCATTCCCCACTTCAGCTCTAACAGCCTGGATTTCATGACCTCCCCCCAGGTAATCCTGTGGGGTCCATCTGCTTTCCCAGGCTCTGAAGGGGAGGAGAAATTTGGGGAATTGTAAGGTTCCTGTAGAAAAGCCTCAGTCCTAACGCAGCAGGAAGTTTGTGCCTAGAGGCATTGGCTCTTGGTGGGTAGAAATTGCAGTGATATTGAGTAGATCTGCCCAGAAAGCAGAATGGGGAACTGTTACTGAGCTGAAGAAGCAAACACTTATTGACTTTCTGGGACAGGAGATAAAGGATTTTTACAACCTGCTAAGTAAAACTGTTCTGATTAAGGCTTAAAGTCTGTAAATAATAAAAAAAAGAGAGAACTAGCAGGAAATACAGAACTTACAATCCTAAGAGGAGGGAGGGATGGGGAAGTCCATTACGGGATTGTTCCAAGAACCGACTTAAAATATTCAATGTTGATCCCTCTGCCTTCTAGCTCCTTAAAAGCAATCACCTCTTACATCATGCCATTCAAAATGAATTATGCTTTCAATTTTCTTTGTTTCCTGCTATATTCATATTAAACTATTACATTGTATGCAGGGAAGAATCCAGCAAAAGCAACTCGTCACATGCTAGGAATGGTTTTCTTCAGATGGCTTTAATGCTGAAGACAAAGGTCAGCAATTTACCCCAAACAAAGCACTGGAATTTAATCTTTCCTCTGCTTGGGAGCAGCATGATTCCACAGCCTTCACTGCGTTCTTCAAATACATTCCTACTGGAAAGCAGGGCTTTAGAAAACCTTTTATAAAGCTGTTGTGTTTTTTTTTTTCCCAGAGAGACTTGAAGGCATGAATACTGTATTAGGGAGCTGCCAAGTTATCTGCAGAGGACCTCTACCACTTTACCTCTTCCAGAGATTCTTGTTTAATTAACGCATTCCACAAACTGCAGGACTCCTCACAGCTGAGGATTTCTTCTGATCCGTGCTGGAGGATGAGGGCACGGACAGTTCACATCAAATCCTGCAGCCCCCTGTCCAGCTTTGCCTTGCATGCCAACTGCACAGCCTGGAAATGCATCCCAGAGCAACGCATGAAACCAGCAAACTGCGCTCCGGGATTGCGAAGGCAGGGGGAAGACAGCTGGAAATGTGCATTATTTAAAATGCTGTAGGATGAGAAACAGATGCTGGCATGGCATTTGTGGAGTTGAAAGCCACCCAGCTCACGCTGCCAGTTGGCAAGCTAGCCTGGTATCAAACCCACAGCTATGCAAAAGCCACCACCACAGCGGGCACCCAGGCGGGCAGAGCCGGCCAAGGGCCAGCGATCGCGGTCACTGGAATGTTCCCTCTCCTGCCATGGTACCTCCACCCTGCACCAGGGCACTGACAGGGAAGTCAGACTGCACCTGCCTGGGAGATACACACAATATCTCCCTTTCAAGGGCTGTCTCTGCATCACCAGGACCCAAATTTGCTCACATGAAGGGTAAAAAATGCGGGAAGAAAAGCAAAGGAGTGCGTTTGCTCTCTAATTTGTCTTGATGACCCACATCTCACAGGCAGAGCCTCCAGCTGAACTCCCAGTGCCTTCTCTCTCTGAGGCAGTCAAAGGAAAGGCTTTCTGATCCCTTCCCAATGCATGCTGCATGTGGGTGAGTTGGCAGCAAGATGAGATTCCCTTCCTTATTGCTGCCTACCAAAAAGGGAAACCCTGGAAAACTGCCAGATCTCAGGACTTGTTAGGGAAATACGAGTTTGTTGATGGGAGGCAAAAAACAGATGAGGCAGAATTCCACATAATTCTGCCAGCTAAAGCGTTGTTTTGACTTGCATCAGTAGAAGGAAGCTATCAGCTAATTTACACAAAGAATGAAGGCTTTTGGGGAGATGTGGTTTAGCATCATCAGCCTCCAGCAACGAGTGAGACAGAAGGCTAAAATCATACAATCATAGAATAGTTTGGGTTGGAAGGGATCTTTAAAGGTCAACTAGTCCAATCCCCTGCAATGAACATGGGGGTTTAGGAAAAAAATTACAATCTGTCCTTGGGAATGGAGAAGGACAAGTTTTCTCATATGATATGAACGAGGAGAAAATAGAGGAATATCCTACCTATGCTAAGAGTTACAGTGAGCACTAGTGGAGCACTCTGTAGATTTCAGAGTCTATAGGTGCTTTACTAGGAATTGGTTGTGGGTGATGGTTACTTTCCACTTAGCTCAACGGTGCTATTGGGAACAAAATCCTATCCTTTTGTTTTTGAACGGGGATGGCAGGTCTCCACCAGAGCTCCTTCAGGATTTGGAACAGAGGCCAGTGTGTGCCAGAAAACTTGCAAAAACCACATGGCTACAGGGTGGATCTGTGTCTTCCCTGTCTCTGTGCTGGCCCTGTTGTAATCCCAGCCTGAGCTGGTGCACAGAGCCCTTTGCAGAGCACAGTGGGAGTAACCACAACCTGGTGTGACCTTTGCGTTGGCAGCTCCTCTGCCGAGTTTGAAACTTTGCATTGCCTCCTTTCACTCCTTAAGATCTCACCTAAAGATTTAACTCATAAGAGAGGCCCTTGCCCCCTGAAGAGACTTTGATGTAGCTTCTAAAAAAGACATTGGTCCCAGTCACAGGACTTGGGGCTGTCCATGGCAAAGAACAGGGAGAAAAGGCTGTAATTCTCCCTCACGGCTCTGACCACTGATTCATAGTCACACTGGCATAGACAATACTGACATAGGCAATATTTTTAGAAGTTGGTTGGGTTTTTATTTCCATAGAAGAGAATGAGGTTATGGCGTCCCATGGACACCCACAGTCTCCTGGGCAGGGATGAAAGCAGTCTTAGAAGGAAAGAGTTTCTACCTTGGGAGGAAGAAAGCCTCCATGGGGCTAAGGACAGTCATGATGTCCACTCCCAGCACTGGGGCTGCTTAACAGCTGCTCTTTCCATGCTGGCTCTTCTCCACCCACAGGCAGAACAAGCTTTGGGAATACTCCCACTGATGATACAAAGGGGATGTATCTTTATTTACCTACAGCTTTTCCCCCCAGCTCACCCACTCTCCAGTCCTCCGTTCTCCATCCTCCTCAGGCACAGGCCTGGGCACACAGAGACTCCTCCAACAGTGCTGTTGTCCCCTCCCATGTGGGGCCCACCCTGTCACCAGAGGTCTTTCTCAAAGATTTCCCACCTAGTTACTCATGGTCAGGCTTAGCAGGTTCAGCTGAAGAGGTCTGAAAAGGAAATCTGAAAAGGATCTTGCTTGAAGTGGCAGGGCTGCCAGTTGGCTTTGGCTGCTGGAGAGCTGATCAGCATAAAGACGTCATACTTTGCTACATTAAATCAAATATTCCCTGTTTTTCAGTAAGTTCCCCACCACGTGTTTCCCTCTTTTGCATTATAGAGTCAGTATTGTACCTTTGAGGGTGTCCCTACTTCCTTTCTAGACCTCTCTTGAAGCTCAGTGTGCTGAAGTCACTGCTCATGAAACAAACTATACCCACACCAAAAGGTCAAATGCAACGAACCTGGTGCTCAAGTGCTGAATGTTGTTTGTTTGGACTGATCAGAATAGTTCTGAAGTGACTTACACCAAATTCTTCCTGTGCTCAAAGCCATGTTTCTCCATAAGCCATGTTTACAAATGCCAAAAATATTTTGAACCAGGAGTTATGAAAGCCTGAAAGCACTTACTTATAGAGAGCTGTTTCAACAGTGCAAACACTTGTATGTGGCTGAGCCAGGTCCTGTTGCTCATGAGAACAGCCTTTACCAATCTGTCAACACTGACCTAACTTGTCCAAGAGAGGGCTCAGAAAATCAATGTGACGTGGAGAGACTTTCAAAGTGCCACTGTACAAATATAAAGCTGGTGCAGGGCTGGAGGATGGTGAAAGCTGGCAGGTACAAAAACAAAAAAGAAGTTTGTGAACATCTCCAAAGATTTTTGTGTGCCATTTAATACTACAGAGACTCCCCATCTTTTGAAATTAGTAATTCTTCTGGAAAGGTTAAACCCTTCATGTTTTTCTTAATATACTAAATTGAATTGTAACTTAAATGTCTTGGTCCATAACATTTTTTTAAGGATTTTAAGATTTCAGACTACTTGTTGAACCATTTTTCACTGGCTTTACCAATGCCAGGACAACAGGGAGTTCTTCAACAAAATCAAGTATCAGTCTACCATCCTGCCCAAACTTGGGAGACTTTTTCATAGTTTGCATTATACTATCCTGCTCTATAATTTTCCTTCCCCTAATTGGACTTTCAGTCATTCTTTCCATTAGTTCAGCTAAGGGACAGCAGTTTAGAGCAGAAAGTATTTTATTTTACCTGTCTTAGAATTCCCTGGCATCAGTTTAGCATGGTAAAAATGTGATTAATAAGTAAATAACAGTACTGGCACAACCAGGGGCTCTGTTCAGAAATGGCCTCATAGCTCCTGCTTTGATCCTGTCGAGTACAGGTTCTATTTTAATAGCAATATTTAGCAGAATTCATGGCCATGCCCTGATTTCTGACCCACAGAGCACAGAGAAATATTTCAAATTATCACCTCCAAGTGTTTTCAAAGCAGCACGGACTGATTACCTGAAAAATAAATGGAATCTCTCAACGACTTCAGGGACTCAGCCAAACCACTGAAAAATCAGGCCTGTAACATTCCACATGTGAATTCCTTCATGCTGTCTTGAAACCAGAATTAAAAGATAGGTGGGGGATTATCTTAAAAACACTCAACCTCTCTTTTCCTTGAAAGCTGGAAGCCATGAGCTCAAGGACAACAACAGGCCATGTTTCCACTGAGGGACTTTCCCTAGTGCATGACTGTTCCCAGAAAACCCTAAAACAAAGCCCAGCCACAATCCTAGAGGCCTCTGTAGTAACCAGCAGAAGCCAAGTCAAAATAACACTTCCTCTACCAGCTACTCCAAATGAGTTCTTTTCCTCAAGAAGCATTCACTTTGGCTAATCCCATCCCTCCCTGGAAGCCTGAGTGTATCCCCAAAGGTGAGGATTCCAGGCTATTCACTTCACAGCACCCCTATAAAGTAGGTTCTGGTAGATCTTTTCTCTCCCTTTTCCCTCCCTGCAGCTCCCTCCTTCCATTATAAGAGGGCTCCTGCACTGTTCAATTTAAGGGAAACTTCCTCTCTGACTCCAGCAGAGCTCAGCAGAGCCAGCCAAGCTTTCTCCTGCCACCACCTTCCCATCACTACCAGCAGCAAAGCTACAAGGGAGTCCTGCAGGGATAAGAGCAAGGTTTTACCATAAATGCAGCCCTACCTCTCATTCCCAGTACCCAGCAAATGCTGAATTGGTTTTAAAATAAATTTCCTTAACAACCAAGTACTACTATTTAACAGGACCCGTGAGCACTTCTGTAGCATTTTACAAATCACTGCCTGAGTATTAATTAGACTTAATGACTCAAATTACCTAATGAGATAATGAAAAACCCTGCAGCTCACAATATCTACTTCTATTTTCAGCAAGAGATGAAACGGATCTTGTAAAAGGATATATTCTCTCCTAATTCCCTTCCTGCGTATCGCTGTAACAACGATGGAAAGTAATTCAAAATGTGCAAGTTGTGGCATTTTCCTCCTTCTCAGTTTGCAAAGGCTAATACAGTCTTTGCCACAAAACACAAATACAGAAGTTTAGACGTGTGCTCTTCCGATCTTTGCAAAGGCTAATACAGTCTTTGCCACAAAACACAAATACAGAAGTTTAGTGATATTATTTGTTCCTTAGGAGGCCTTCTGTTGAAGGATGACTGGTGGGGGCTCACTTTTTGGTAAGGAGATGTGGATTTGCTGCCTGTTCTTTATGGAGAATAGCAACATCTTTCTTGCTTTCTTTCTGGGTTGCCCCTGCCAAGGTAATACTTAATGGATTAAGTCTTGTGAAATAAATTCTGTAAATAGAACGTGGACTGAGATCATTTCAGCTCATTTCCCCTGCGTCCCCTTCCCGTCCTGGAAGCTGTCAAGCACAAGCAGCCTGCAAGCAGCCTGTTCTCCCAGTGTTAGTCTTGAGTCTCACTAGATGCATAAAACAGCTTGTTTTTCACATACTTTCTGTGATGGCATTAAAAAAAAAAAAATTACAAGGGAAAAAAAAAACCCAACCCTTCTCAATTCCACCCATAGCTATAAACTGGATACGGCTAAATCTTGCAAGGGCACCAAACATTGCTCTGTTTGTCCACATTTGAGCACTAGAAACCTATGTTTACGATGGAATTACAGTTGAATCTGAAGGATTTTAAAGAAAGGAGCTGAACCAACTGTGGGTTTGTAAACAAACAATATGGTTTTGACGTCAGCCATATCATCTCATGTGCTGGGACTGTTTCTATCATGTGGCCAGTTGCTGCCCCTGAAGAGGATCTAATTTAATTTAGATGCCTTCACGATATGGGACAGCACGTCAAGTCCAAGAAACTACAGGGTAACTCTGCAGGAAGGTCTGTGCTGGAAAGATTGCACAAGCTGTACTTCAGAGGAGCAAAGGAGACCTTCTGGCTCAAGGAAGAGAGGGGAAAGTGATATCTGCTGCAGAAAAAGGCAAAAAGAGTGAGGGGAAGGGAAGTGTATGGAGTGGGCACTGTCAAGGGGAAGGACTTTCTCCTTTAGAAATGAAATCAGTTTGAGGTATTTTTCTGCATGAATGTAATCCAAAAAAACTCGGCATAACTTTTTCCAGAGCAATAAATCCTATCCACAGCTTTCAGGAGTCTTTCCAACTTTGTTTTCGGTCCTTCTTGGGTTCTTCTCTCTGCTCTTTCTGTACTGGCCCTGCAGACAACTACCACAGAGGATACCTCATCCCAGGAGATCTTCTGTTAGGCACCACTCCAGCATCCATGGGATCACCCACAGCAAGCCCTCAGGTCCTGGTGACCCCAGGGGTGATGCAGAGCCCCACTCCCTCCCTGAGCACCTGGGCTGCCAACAAACACCCAGGCGAGGGGCTGGCACTTGGGTGGTGGGAGAACAACAGCAAGAGATCCCTTTGCTGCTGCTGATGGTCACTGAAATAAGTCTTATGTTGCAGGTATCTAAGGGCACCAGTGTGGGAAAACTGCTTTTCACACAGGGCATGATTCTGATTGCTAAAAACCTTCCCAGCCTGGCATCAACTGAATTCAAAGGGGCGCCCTCTGTGGTTAAAAATTCTTTTTGAGCCTACATGTTTATCAGCTTAACTTACATGAATTTCTCTAGAAATATATTTCAATTAACAGTATAACAACAATACAGTATGTTGTCTTATTTATTTATTTCAGTATTTTTACTAGACAGCATTTTCTACTCCAGTGGTTCTAGTTCCCCAGGTTTGCAGAAAACCCAGTTCCTGCCAGAAGTGGTGTAGAGCTCTGTGCTGGGTACCCAGCTCTGGCTGTACACACACACACTCCCCACCACCATCTTCCCAACACAGCTACCCTGATTCCTACACATTTGGAAAGTAAAGAGGAGATGGTTCCCCTTGCGTTTATTTCATGCCATGGAATCCTGACTGCTTCTTGAAAAACTACTTCAAATAAAAATGTAAGGGTTTTTTCCAAGGAAAGCTAATGCTTTCTACCAAAAAAATATTTCTGAAAAACTTAAACTCTGGTTTTAGCCAAAAACATGAGACCAGCCTTAGGTGTAGGATTCCGACCAATATTACAAGACAATCACAGAAGTTATAACCAGCTAAGCTTGGTTATTTACAGTGGAAGGCAAGCTGCAATTCCTTCCTTTGATCTATTTGTTGGCTTCAGGATTACATTTCCCAACCATGCTTTTTAATCACTGTAAACATCGGAGGTGAAGAATTTGGTGCAGAGAAAATTGGCTGCCTCTTTGTGCTTTTGATCAGACCGGGCTCTGATGCCTTCTCTTTCCCAGTTCCAGTGCCTGAGCTCTACAAGTGACACCACCACGTGGCCTCAGGCTCTGGGATCTGCACATGGGGTATATTTCCTTGCCTACATCTCCATGCCCTGAGGGGATACAGCCCCAGGGGTGATGCCCTTTCCAGTGAAGAGGGGCAGGGTGCCACACGGTTACCCCACAATGGACACGGACAGGCCATGCTGTCACAGTCTCTCAGGGACAGCTTCCCCCCTGAGCAAGCCTGCAAACTCACACTTTGCTTTTGCAAGACCCTTCACCCGTGGGTTTCTCTCTGCAGTGCTGGAAAACCTCTGGAGTCAAGAAACTCTAGAAGGGCTGGTGGGAATTCATGAAGGATGTGCCAGCACTGTGCAGCAGAGCAGGGAGGTCCAAGCTACCTTTGAATGAGACACTGGGGTACAGCAGGAGGCTTTCTGCCACAGGATGGAGCTCAGTGCAGGCTGCAAAGCATTTCTAGGAAGCTCCACAAATACTCAAAGCATCTGAATCCCGTTGCAGAGCCTGCACCTCCAGTTGTGCCTCCAGGCAGATAAAGTGCCAAGTGACTGGAATAAAAAATTGTGTAGGTGAAGGTCTTGATTGTATCTGAAAAAGTACAATCCCCAAGAGAGTGAGGAGGGGGAGA
Organism: Nicator chloris; assembly: GCA_013400495.1. Taxonomy (NCBI): domain Eukaryota; kingdom Metazoa; phylum Chordata; class Aves; order Passeriformes; family Pycnonotidae; genus Nicator; species Nicator chloris. The sequence continues at coordinate 475,851 of WAAE01023030.1, read as the reverse complement.
AAAGAGCCAGCTTTTGTAAAAAGTGAGGATGTGAACTCTGTGGCTTCGATTCTGTCCCACTTACTCTGTTCACCAGCTCTGCAAAGTGTTTCTCACACAGAAGCGTATTTTTAACAACACTGAAAAGAATGTGCCAGAAGGTCAAGTGACTTTTACCCTGGGTGAATGGGATGTAAATGCCATGTAAGAGGTTAAATGGCAAAGGAAGGATTTTTTTTTTTAAACCAGGAATGGCCAAATTAGTATTAATGGGGCTGATCTTTCTGACTGTGAAATCTCACTCAATATAAATATTTAACAAGAGAAATCCTCAGCGTTCTCTTCTACCTGAGCATCATGCACAACCAGAAACCCCTTTACCAAAGGAGTTAAAAGTTTTCTGCAATAATGCAACAAATCACTCTGTGCAACAAACACAGACATATTCTGTGGCAGTTTCCCCACAAGGTTCAATCTATGGGGGAAAAAAGTCTTGATTTATTATATAGCATTTGGACAGTTGCGAATGAAAATTTGCCAAAGATCAGAATAATCAACTCTTTCACCCAGGCAGGCTTTTTATGCAAGAAAAAAAGCATAGAATGGGTCTGAGCAAAATAAATAAAAAATCCACGCTTTTAACCAACAGAACCTTTTGCGTCATTCAGGAATATTTACAGACATCCAGAATCTTTTATCATCAGAAAGACACTCTAGCCTTTCAAATTACAACTTTTCCTTATATTTTGGTTTAGTGATGGCCTTTAAACCAGTGGATATCTCTACCTTGTGGCATCTCTTCATGTCGAGTCAAATGCAGGAACTTTTAAAGCTGTTCCTTGCTTTTTTTTTTCCTCTTCCCTTGAAACATCTCTCTTTTGCTAAGCTGTCATCTGTGAGTTTTAAAGATAGCAGAACCCCATTTACAGCAGCATCCATCACATGAGTCATGGTAACTATGCCTCAAACATCAGTTTTTATCGACTGACTGGGCCTCTGGTGCCAATATGGAAATCTTCCACCCTGGAAAGGGCCAGCTGTTTTAATACAATTAAATACAGCCAGGAAGAGGGCTGCAAATGGAAACATGCATTAGCCATTCATAGTATACAAGCCTCTCTCAGAGCCCAGTAAAGTGCAGCATCCCTGCTTCCCTTGCTTATTTAATTAGCACACAATGAAGGCCACTGAACTTCCCTGCAAAAAGGTGTTGCGTACTTTGGACAAAAAAGAGAGGAGAAAAGAAGTTGCTTTTAAGTCCAGTCCAAAAAAACAGCTCCTTGGCTAAATGGCACTTTTAATAAAGATGTTTCCAGTGTTTGTTTATTTATCAAAAAGCAGTGTTTCTCTCGGGTGTTTTGATTTTTATTTCTGTGCACAAGAAGGAGGGGAAAAAAAGGGCTTTACTAAGCAAGTCTTTCAGTGAGACACCAGATGACGGATAGTCAAACACAGAGTCTCCTGTAAACACAGAGGTAACCAAAAGGTATGAACTGACTCATAATTGTGTCAACACAGGTCGCAGACCCTTGGTTTATTTCAGCCTTCCTGTTTTTCACAGATTTCTTTTCACACTACACTGTTTTTTTTAAGACACAGACTCTTTTCAGTACATCTTAGAGGGGTGCAAAAGCACACACGCTTTTACACCAAAATGTGGGCATCTACACACATGTAGGCTGTGCTGCCACAATTACAACAGCAGCATTTTCCATCTGTTGCTTATGGCTGCATTAAGCTAAGCCATGCAGCCCATGACTGCTCTAAATCAAAAAGTCCATCCCATTCCTGCCTCCAGCCCTTCCCTGGAGGCTCTTGGGATGCATCCAGAAGAGAGGAATACAACAAAACCTCAACAGCCTAATGCTCCAGTTCATCCAACCCTCTAAGACTCGCTGTGATTTTTTTTTTAACCTAAGTGGCAAGAGTCTGTCTGATGGAAAATGCTGGGAGGACAGGCAGCAAAGAGGTCTGTGATGAGCAGAGCCTGCCTGTATTTGTCCTGATCTCTAAACAAATTGAATTAGGCTGTAGTCTTTTCCTTGTATAAAGTTTAGAAGCATGGTTTAGGTTGGAAGGTTGAAAAGATCATCTAGTTCAAATCCCCCTAAAAGACCTTCCACTAAAAGCCCCATCCAATCTGGCCTTGGAGGAAAAAGCCTTTCAGGGCTCTCTATTTCATTATTAGTATTGACTAGAAGGTTAAGAAATAGATAGGGTAGGGGCTGATGTGCAGATACCCCAAGACACTGAACCCCCTGCAAGCCCCAGAGCAGCTGCAGGGCCAGGAAAGATCTTTCAGTACATTCCCTGGACCTGTGGAGACACTAGTCTGAAATCCCGAGATCCTTTTAAAGGACTTGCAGAAAATAACAAATGAAGAAGAGTTAAAGCCAGGGAAATTGTTCTTCCTCAGCAGAGGCAGGAAAAGAAGCCATTTAAGGCCAGACTGCAGTGACCAGTAGTTGTTCCTGGGTGTGCAGGGAACACAGAGCCCAGTGCGAGGGAGGTGCAATGGATCCATCCTGAGCACACACATAAAAAGGACTTCATGCTATAGACCCACCCACCCAAGATGTGTCCTGTATGAGCAAGGAGAAGTTCACACAACTGTTTGTCTGGGACGTTTCAGCTTCAGAGATTCACTGAAAATGGTAGAGCCAGCAAGGCCAGGAGACCTTACTCAGGCTGAGCAGTGCCTCATTCATTCCTTGTACAATCACATCCAGCTCAGTGGGAAAGTGACTCAACAAAAATCAGAGACACAGAACCAGGATTTGGACCTTATTTGCCACTGTGGAAAAGGCAGTTGCTAAAATTCCCAGTTAACAGGTAATCACTGACTGAAACCAAACCCACCCAGAGATCCCACAACGGCTCTTGCCTGGTTACATCACCAAATCATTCACCAAAAAAAAATGCAAAACAAATTACATTCGGGTGAAGCTGACACACACACAAAAAGCCATAAATAACATTTCAGAAACAGAAATAATTGGTAGATTTTATTTTTTAACAACTACTCATTTTAGGATAGTACACCTTTGTAAAGAGAGAGCATTTTATCTGGAGCCATTTTCCCCTTTGGAAACCAAGGCTGACAGAACAATGGGGAGAATTCCCTTTGCAAATTACAATATATTAAGTCAGATTTGCTTCCAGCAGGTTCTGCACCTTCAGAAATTGCTCAGGCTTTGTATGTTTGTCAGCTGGGCAAAACCTACACTCTATTCTCCTGCCTCCCCTCTTTACCTCCTTTTAGCTCTACAACAGAAGGTGAAGGAAGAAAATGTTACTGAAGGAGATCATGAAAAGAGTTTTCAAAACAGTCCACATATTTTCTCTGCATAAACATGCTGTGGATTTCTAATGTAAATAGTGCCAGGGCACTGTCACTCAGACCCCAGGAGTTCACCCAAGTTAGACAAATTATGCTGCCTGTTATCTCTGTTGTTACAGATTCTTGCCTTTCATTCTTTCCTTGCCAGTGGCTGGATTTTATGTCTAGGGGAGAAAAGGAGCCTCAAATGCTGAAGTTAACCTCTTGTGGTGAAACCAGTAATCCTGGGCTTTCCAGGGAAGAATGCAGAAGGAGATAGCCACTAGCCTTGTCTGCCAAGGCAGCAGTCAAAAGAATGCTGAAATTTGGCATGTTTGAGCAGGAGAAATGCTCATGAAATGAAAATGGACACTGCAAGCTCCCTGCCAAATCTGCAGCATTTGGCTCACATGAATAAAACAAATTAAGTTAAAAAAAGTTTTTACATGTCCTCCATAAAGCTGTGTTGTGGCTGTGAGTAGGGGCTGGTGCTGCTGAGCAAACCTGCCTGGCAGAAGCAGTGGCTGCTGCTTCAAACATCACAGCCACACTATAATTAATACAAACTTCAACTACAGCCAGCAAGCCTCATTTCCTCCCAGATAAGGAGATACTTCTTAGAAGGGAATGCAGGATGTGATGAGGGGATTCCTTTCTGAATGTGTTTTTACAGACACACTGACGGGAACAGGGTGAAAGCCCCTGTCCCACATGCCAGGCATTGTCCAGCTGTGAAACCCCTTTGGGTCCTGGAACCTGTGTATGGAAAACAAAGGCCCTGCCCTGCAAGTGCATCATTCCAGTCTCTCCTGCCTGGCCCACAACTCCTTTCAGGAACAGAAAACGCTGAGTTTGCATGGCAGCACCATGGGAGGAATGTGCATTGCGTGCCCACCTGTAAACTGATTCCCTGTAATGATGAGAACCTTTAATGCCATTCTAGTGAGCCAGTTCTGATACAGTGTTTTATTTATGCAGTACTTCCAATGAAGGGAAAAGCTCTTACCTATTGTTCTGCGGAGATCTTCACACTGGCTAATGTGAGGGAATTTCAGGATTTCCTTCCACTTTTTGCTTTTGCCTTTGCGTTTCCCTCCACCCCCTGCAGGGAAAGAAATATCAGGATTAGATTGCTTTGGGGGCATAGTTCCACCTAGAGCTGACCTGCCCAGTCACAGTTCTTATGGATACCATTAATAATTAAAGCTGAGACATTGTGGGTTGATGTACCAGCAGATCCCTGGAAGTGCTCAAGGAAAGGCTGAATGAGGCTCTGAGCAATCTGGTCTAGCAAAAGAGATCTCTGCCCATGGCAGGGGCTTGCAACTAGATGACCTTTAAGGTTCCTTCTAAGCCAAACCATTCTATGATTCTATGATACAGATCAAATCTCAACTGGTTTGAACTTAAAACAGACCAAGGAGGTGGCATCTGGCTGAAGATCAGCTCACTACAAGTTGGGAGTCCAGGCTTGTTGCCCACCAGGTCCAGTTGAGATGACAGTGCTAATTCCATCATCACCTCTTCCCCAACCAAGAGCCACTTCACACAAGTCAAACAGTCTTGTAAAATTACAGTTCACACCTTTTCAACACAGATATCCCCCTTCTGGTTTTGGGACAAGTGCTGATTCTATCCCAAAAAAGTGCTGAAAACTGAAGATCAAAATTCAATTCCCGCCATAGCCAAACACCCTCACACTACATGTCCTGCCAACATGGCACTACTGCTGCTGTTACACACTCTGGTCACTGCTGCTTCCACAGGAGAACTGTTGGAGAAAATTAATAGCTTCATGAGGAAAAAATCACTTATTGGTTCTTGTTTCTGTTCTGCTTGGAGAGGCTGTGCAGCCAAGGGAGGAGGAGAATCCCTCTGGACACGAAAGCCCAGATGCAGACTGGGATTCTCCGGGTCACTGTATCTGCTGCAATTCAGTCCCTGAACACAAAATCTGATTCACTTGAGTCTATTTTACATGCACTGGCATGCTGAATGACTAATTCAGAGCTCAGTTAATTCTGTAGAGGGGTTGGTAGAGTCACAGTTGCGGATTGAGAATGTGCTGGGTCCTGCATGACATTGCAGGCTGAATTAGGAGAGCACTGACTCAAAAGGTGGCGGACAACCAGAGAGAAAAAGGAGCCTCACAAAAAAATTACAAGTATTGCTCTCTGTGGGGCATTTCTGATCACACAATGTCACCTTTGGCACAGGAGAGCTGCTTTTGCATCTCACCCTTTCTTCCTTTGCTTTTGATGGTGTTGCCATCATAGAGTCTGCCTTGAATTATTTTTAAACTTCTTATTGCCAGGAACTGATTGTATTTCTACAGTATGCAATGTAGAGCTGAGATACCTGCACTGGCCATACAGGAACCAGTTTGTTTGGACTTTCAGGAGCACAGCCCTGCTACCTTTTGCAGGAATTAGACTGCAGCAAAGCACAGAGAGCTGTGACTGCCTCCCCACCACAGTGTTATGCAAGACAGACGTACCCCTTGGGTCTGTAATGCATTCTGCTTCAACTCCCTCTCTTCAGTGCATCCCAACCACTGCTGCTGAAGTCATTTCCTTCCCCATCCCTCTGCCCACAGTATCAGAGAGCTTGTCTTGCTCTCTTGGTCTTGCATGCTGAGAGCCTTAGGTGAACTACAAAGCGCTGTTAAGCATTTTGTGGGCTGGGGTGAGCACTGTGATCATCTGTTCACCAACTTCTGGAGCACATCTGTTCACAGATGGCTCTGCTCTGGCTGCCAGGGGCCACAGGGGTTGGATTCAGCAACCCTAAGGGTCTTCATTGGTTTTCATGTCCCCAAAAGCCCACTCCTGCAATCCTGCACAGCAGCTCCTGCATGCCAGGCTGCCACCTCCACTTGCTCCTCTTTTCCTTCTCTTCCAGGGGTATTTTCCTTTGTGCTCCTGCCCTTATGCCTCATCACACTGTACTTACACTTCTCTCCCTGCACCCTCCCTTCAAATACTCCTCTGGGAAAATTATCCCTCCACCAGGAATTCCTGCTTCCTTCTCTCTTCCAGTTGTTCTCTATGGCTGCATTTTCTTCACTGAACCATTCTTCCCCAAACTTTTCATCTCTTTGTGTTTTTCCTCACACTCATTTATCTTAGAATCACAGAACCCTACAATACACTGAGTTGGAAAGGACCCATCAAGACCATCGAGTCCAACTCCTGGCCCTGCACAGGACACCCCAAGAAACACAGCTGTGTCTGAGAATGCTGTCCAAATGGTTTTGGAACTCAGACAGGTTTGGTGCTTTGACCCCTTCCCTGGGGAGCCTGTTCCAGTGGTCAGCCACCCTCTGGGTGAAAAACTTTTTCCTGATACCCAACCTAAACCTCCATGTGCCCCTCATTTCTGGCAGCTGCCACTGCAGCACCTCTGCCCTTACCAAGCATCAGACAGAGATGGGCAAGCAGGAGCTCTCTGCTGAAGGGATGTGCAGCTGCCTGGGCAGCAGTGCCTGCTCCAACAGTGTTTCCAAATACTTCTGGACACAGGAGGCAGTGGGGGTCAGCCAGATGAAACCATCCTTTAGGCTGACTCTGCTCAACACTGGTACATCTTCACCCACTGAAGGTCTACCCTGTAGGCACAAGCACTAGAGATTCCAGAGCACACCTGCTTCTCCAGCCACCTTTACAGAAGTCCTCCCAAAAAGGCCGCATCTTTAGCGGCATCAAGCAACACAGAATATTGCAAAATAGCCCTTTGCTCCAAATGACAGCTCTGAGATTTGTGCAGGGGTGATATGATTCTGCTAAGCTGGGCCAGAACATCTTTAAAATCCATTCAATGTAAAATATGTATTGATGTATTTACATTGGATGATGTATTTCTGACATTAAATTTCCATCAAAACTAGAGAAGGCCTCTGCGGTGCCCCGTTAAAACCGTGATCGATACAGCCAGCATGTTCTCTTCTCTTTTGTGGCTATCCTCCAAAAATAAGCAGCCTTGCCTGATGAATCATTTGCTCTTAGCTGAGCGTGAAGTAGCGTTACTGCTTTGCTTGTGACGTCTTTATGTTAAAGATTCTGATCAAGTGCTTTAATCGACCTGACCTTTCTGCTCTCAGCTTTTCTTGTGGAGCCAGCAGTGTTTGCTGGCTCCAAATGTTAATTCTGGGGGGGTTTGAAGGACATAATGCAGGGAGACAGCTGAGACACAGTAAATTGTCTAGCAGAGCTAAAAGCTAAAAGGGGAGGTTTCTCTGAATAAGTCATGGTGCAGGTTGCAGAGGGAAGCTTTCGCACGTTGCCTTGATTGCTGCCTTTGCACCGACTATTCTGTACAGGAGGATTTGCATTCATGAAGGTAGCTCAGGGCAGGACTGGACAGACATGCCATGTTTTAAATGTGAGTTCCACCATGAGGTGTTGGAGGGTCTGACTGCTTTGAAATTTTGCTTTGCTGCTGATGACAAAAGGTGAGCTGCCAGCAACAGCACGAAAGCTCAGCCCCGCTTCCTTCCCTGCACTTAACAACTTAGCATTTGCAGACTGAGGGTTGAAGCTAATTCTCGAACATGTCAACCAGTCCTGCAGGAAACAAAAGCATTTGCTCTACATCGTACCTACTGAAAAATACATGGCATTTTTCACATCATCTTGTGATGCTGCATGGCAAATCTAGCTCTGATCTCTGCCTGCGAGGAAAGAGACATAACCAGAGGCACACATGTAAAACATTTGCCAGCAGGAGCTACCCTTAACCTAGTGCCTACCTTTTTTCCCCCTCCATTATTCAGTACATATTTACTCTCCTAACACCGAGAGGAGACAGGAAAACACCTGCATATTATTAAACCAGTGAGATTTTTAGTGGCTTGTCCAAAATTAAATGAGAAATCAGAGACAGAGGATGGAGCTGAAGATGGACCTGAAGAAGCCAAGGCTTTGAGCCTGTTAATTCTGCTAAAGACAGAATCGAGCCATGCTCCTGCTCAGATGATTGAAGATTATTCATGACACAGAGTAAAACATATTGGATGAATTTATTCCAGCACCAAGCCCATAGCCTATTCCATCTGTGCCTCATGCCACCCTGCAAGGTAGGTTTTATGGATGGATAATCTGGCTTCCTGCTGCTGCTCTCTTCTTGCCCAAGTTTATAAGACACCAGCACATCCCACCCTGCCAGGCCTGGCTAATCCAAGACAGCCAAATATTTCATCCAGCTGTATTAACTACAATCTAGTTGATCCACAAATCACTGGAGGATGACTACAGCTTCTGTCCTCCACTTCACAACAGTGGAAGGCTGTCACCCCAGACCTTTCCAACAACAGCAGAGAGCTCTGTAGCCTCAGAATGCAAGGCCTTGATTACACAGCGAAAGCAGTGAAACAAACTCCAAAAATATTAAAAGCCAAAAAAATCATGGTTAGTGTCCTATTTCCACTCACAAGATACTTATGTTTCTTTTCTTTTTCCTCTTACCACCCTTTCTCTACTCTGTCCCATGGAGGTGTTTGAAGCTATGTGTTATATATGGAATTGCCATATTAGAGTAAGCTCTGGCCAGTACAGGATGGACTGCAGGCAGCTTCAGAAGAAGATCTTGGGAAGCTGTTTCTGAAGTATTTGAAAAACATTACATTTGTTCCATATTCTGTTAATAAGATATGGCTAACAAAACTTGAAGGTGTATGGCTTCCAAACAATTTCTTCTCCTTTTTTAGCATCTCTGCTACTTAGATTCAGGCTGTTCTTATGATCCTGGTAAACGCCCTGCACTGTTGAATGCCCTCATGTCTCATGTGGGCGTGAATACCGAAGATTAACTGTGTATTTGTGAAGGAAAAGAATACTAATTTTAATCTTGTTTTCCTAGAGCGCCTCGTCCTAATGAGACAGCATGAATAAAACTTACCAGCCCATCATTTTCCCCTAGGAATTTTTCATGTTTAATACATCCAGCCTCTAAGGCAAACAGTTTCACCCTTATTAGACCTGTTTCATGTGGAAGTTCTCTCAGGTTCACTATTCTTCTTTCATATTAGTTCCACCTACATTCAGCTGTACTAGCAAATAAAACTGGCTTGTTTTTAAAGAATGAAAGACTGCCTGCTCTCTGCCCTTCATCCTGCCTTTCTCCTCTGGGAAAGCAGCAAAAAAACCCCAGGAACCCTGTTTTATTCCATAAAGATCTTAGATGATACTCCTGATTAACCTGTGCTTGAAACAAGCACTCACAAGCCCGTTAGGAACCTCTTTACGAATCCCCTCCTGCCGGCCCAAGGAAAACGCGAGGAGCGTGAGGGCTGGGTTTCCAAAAGCAGGTGGGTGTCCACCATGCACTGGGGTGCAGTGCCTCTGCAAACCCGTCTCCAGAGGCTCTCTTTTATCAGATGCAATAAAAAGTCCACTGCAAGCCCCCAGAAGAGAATCATGTTACACATCTCCTCTTATGGACGCTAATCTGTCTTTATCTCCCGCAGCCTTTTCTGATGAGCGCGGCTCCGAGGAGTCACAGACCATGATTAGGGTTTTGTGCCCATCTCCCCTGCTGCCACAGCACATTTGCTCTTCATGCTGCTACAAATACCTAAGCCTGACAACCACTGTGTAAAACACCTCGCTGCTTCTCGGGAATGAAGAGCAGATGTGTTTTGTGTTTAAGCCTCCAGAACCACATTGGTGGGAATTTCACGAGCAAAAGCACAAGCAGAGTCAGGCTGGCTTTGCAGTCTGGTTACCAGAGGACCAGAGGGCAAAATATTTTGTATACAACTGGCATCTAAAGTACTATTAACCTTGGCTCAGTGTTGATAAACACTTACTGCAGGAATATCTACCTATGATTCAAAGAAGAGGTCAAGTAATACCGCAAATACTGATAAGTGGCTGAAACATGACTTTAACAACACATTTTTTTATGTCAATAATCACGTTAATAATATGCTTTAGTAACACCCACTGCCCTGAAGGGACAGAGAAAGCTAAGGGATTAGTCTTTGAAGACTGATCCTCAGGGCTTAGCTATCATATGTCATGCCCATTTTATAAATACTCTAGGAATATAAAGGAGTCTTTACACAAGCTACCTTCATGCCTGGTCAGAGCACATTGAAAGGACTTAACTAAACTTGAAAATCAGGCCTTTAATTTCTTCTGTAAGTCTTAAGTAGGTATCCCAATTTGTGGCATTCTCCATACAACTCTGCTTACATCCTCCACTGGATATTTTTAATGCATCTTTGAGATTATTTGAACAAGTTTTCTTTGGGTTTTGTGGGTCAGTTCACATATACTGGGGTTACGTTTCACTGCTATCCTAACAGAGAGTTGTTTGGTCACAAATCTCCCTGGATGCAGTTTAATTTCCCCCAACGTAAACACCTATAGTTTGTCTATTATGGTGTCTCTCTTTTATACCTTGTATTTAAATGCATTGCGTTTATCTGCAGCTGATAAATGAGCAAAAAGAGATTGTTGGCTTTTATGCCACAAACAAAAATAATCCAAAAGATACAAAGTCTATGGAAGATTTACAATCTATTAAAAAACAAACAAATAGTAAGTCTTACAAAAATAAAGCCAGCTATAATCTAAACTAGTAAAATTAAGAAGAGCCCAAAATTTCAATTTCCTATTCTTGACCTCAAAGTAAACAAGGCTACTGGCACAAACTCTGTCATTTTTGTTGGGTTTAGAATGCACTACCACATACTGGCTGATTCAACATATCTGGGGGACTGTCTAGGGATTATTGAGAGATTTTCTTCATCAATAGTGTGGATAATGGAAAAAAAAAATTGTAACACCTCCGTATCAATGATTACTATGGGAAACCAAGCTTTTGAACAGAGTTGTTGAGATTCAAGGTTATCACCCTGCTGAAAATATTAAATCTCTCAGTGGATCTTTCCTCCAGACTGGACCTGAGACTGTATGTCAAAGTTCTACAAAATTCTGATGCAAAGACATTAAACCGTTTCACTGTGATAACATTTGAGTCATCTCAGTTCTCCAACGTCAAAACATTATCATAGAACATATCAAATAGAGTGCTAAGATATCACTGGAGGAAAATGGGTATGATAAATTGACATTCTTTACTTTGTTAAAATGATGATTCTATATTGTCAATAAGAAGGTAGAAAAATCAAATCATCTTTTCTTTCAAGCAGACACTTTCCTGCAAACCCTTTAATTTTAGACAAAACTTCATTCTCCAAAAGGAAGATTCTTTTGTCAGAAATGTTCTCAACTGTCACATGCTTTGAATTACACAAGAATTAAACAAGGAACGTGGTCTCCCCATAGTTGAATGTTTGAGTGACTCTAAATTCCCACATTTCTTACCAATTCCCTTGAGTTAATTTGCATGGCTGTGAGTTACACTGACTGTAAGAGACCTGCTTCCCATTCTTCTAAAGGAAGAATGCAAATCCCTGCTCCAGAAATCCTGCTTGAATAGGGCTTGATAACATCTTTCCAGGAAGGAACTCCTCTTTAAGCAAAGGCTTTTAAACTTATGACCTGTTCTATATATTTATTACTCTGTTTAGCAACATGCATGCAAGCTACCAACGGATGCCTCCAAACCCAGACTTGAAAATGCAACTTAGGTATGTCCTGTGCATGGTCAGGATGATGACAACACATGGTTCCTTATAATTCAGGATATTCTGTGAGTCTATGAACTCATCACCCACATACAGTCCATGTCTTGCCCACGTAGACTGCCTAGGAAGATGTGTAGTGCTCCTGGATACAGCTGTGCTCCTCAGACAGCCCAGATGTTCTCAGGGCTGGCCCCTAAAACCAAAATACCTTACAGGGACTCCTGGATCCTAGTTAGACACTGAGATAAGTGACTAGAAACCTAAAAAGTCCTGCTGATTTGCTGATCCATAACGTGCAGTTCTGATGTTTAGCAACACAACAGCACAACGTGCAACACGAGACCTAGGGCAGGAGGATTGCAAGGAAACCTGGCCCTGGTACAGGCACATACATGGGACTCAGCTTTCTTGAAAAATACAATGCCAGTTCCAGAGGGAGAACATGCAAAAACCCAGTCCTGCGCAGGAAATTATGTGGGTTCTGTCTGTCCCTGTCAAAGAGCTGTGTGGGCTTTTTCTCCTGCAAATAGTTCTGCAGTATCTAAAAAAATAACTTAGCCTCTGTGTTCCTGACATTTGAGTCTTACAAGGAGTATTTCTGAACTGTGGGGAGGAGATCCAGCTGGAGGGGAGGTGAGAATTCAAGTGTTCCTATCAGCAGCCTGTAGCAAGCTCTGAGAATTATGTTCTATTCTGCTTTTTTTACCCTCATCTAAATAAACTTACTAACAAGACTAAAGTAAAGAATTTCCGTAAACACCATGAAAAATTAATGGCGTGAGACAGGCTGTTTTATTAAGCCTGGCTGATTTATTAGTTCCACCAAATTGGTAAAATTGGTAAAGCTTTGACATGTTGAGACAAGAACCCAGAAATCCACATGTTAAAAATTAGTCTGGGAACCTCCTTAGTATATATGTATGGGCTATACTGGCAGAATTGTTTTAGGGAATTTCCCTCCTGTCACACCTTTTGCTTCCAGAAACAGCCAAGAAGAAAAGTACAGCATCATAACATATCTCAGACTGGGTCACTTTCTATTTGGGATCAGGATCAGGTACATCTTTACCACAAAAGCAGATCGTTACCATCTTCCTTGCTCTCTGTCTCAAATAACACACCAATTTCTCACACATATGCATAAAATATAAATTAAACCCTAAATATATGAGGAGCCTTCCAAACACACCATAGGGGCAATGTGGAGAGGGGGTGAAACCCCCCCAAAATGCCTGGTTACAACAAGCATTTGCCAGTTGCAGTGACTGACTGGCAGAGGGGAAAAGGTGTGGGCACAAACATTGATTTGGAGGAAGGAGATTCGATGTGGATACCAGGGGAAAGCTGTAAGAGGGTGCACAGGACTGATGCAAAAGGACATGGCCAGCTTTAGGGGAGACTTCCCCCTTACTTAGCTACAAAGCCTGGCTTTGGCCCCATCATCTTGCCCAGCAACAAGGTACCAACAGCAGCTACAGTGGATTGTGCTGGCACAACCTGCTAGATGAACCCTGAAACCACAGAAAACATCCTCTTTAAAAATCACTGACAGCCCAAGGCGTGATGGTAACAGTATTGTATGCGTCAGCTTTTGGGATCATTTTTGTAAAAGGTTACAGAAGGGATTTGGGTTAATGGAGGTAATCTGTGATTATCTGATGCAACAGATTGCTCTGCCAGTGACTCATTCCTTCTGCCACAATATACTGTGGGCTGCAGCTGCAAATAGCGAGCAGGATGGAGCTGGCTCCCAAGCTAAGACTGTCCCTGTTTGGAGAAACCCCTAAAAGAGGGGGTGCCAAGCCATTGCAGGTGTGTGACAGCCTGGCACAGCTTTCCCGAGGGGAGTGGGCTGTAGAAGTGTACTACAGTCACTCATTCATGTGTGTTACTATAGCTACCAGTTAAAGGACTCAACACAAAAAGTAGAACTAAGAAAAAAAAATCAGGAGGTAGAAGACAAAAAACAAGGAAACTTGCAGAGCAAAAGCAGAGGGTTCCTCTGATTAGCTAATGAAGTGCTTCAAAAGCAGTGACTGAAAAATGAGGCTTGAAGGTTGCATGGTGCAAGTGTCAGATGATGCAAGCAGCTGGCCCAGCTGGGCTGCCTCTCCCACCCACCCACCCACCCGGCCGTCTTAATAAACACAAAACAGAGCTCTGTGCCAGGGCTGGATTAACTATTTCCTCATGGCTCACGCACTCTTGCACTTCCACTGGCTCTCCCTGCAGCCCTGGGGCCAGAACTAAGGCTAGGTATTGATTTGGGCCATCAGCCCCCTGAGAGCTGTGTGGCAGCAGAGATCCTACCACCAGGGACTCCAGGAGAGAGCAAAAGCAAAGTACTGTCATAGCCTGGAAGATGAAGCAAGAAGAATAAACAGCACCATGCAGCAATCCCACACCACCCACACGTCCCAGTGGAAAGCCTCTGCCTCTGGTCTGGATGCCCAAGGTAGCCCAAAGCATCAAAAGCAGCTGCAGCCAGGGATGGACACTTCTAATATGTACATAAATGTAAATAAATGTCTGATTCCCACTCACATGCTTTCCTGACAGCCAGCTGTTCCCTTTGCTTGCTGTTATCGTCACTCAGAGATTAATGTCACTGCCTGGGCCAGCTTATTAGCAATTTTTATTACAAAGCATATACATTTGGCTGGTGGTGGGCAAGAGCTAAGCCTTCGAGTAAATAAAATACTAGGACAGCTCGCAGGGAATGACAGAGAACAGATATCTGTGGGGTCTTTACCCTGGCTCTGAAAGCCAATAATGGCAGGAGGTCAGAGATCAGCAGCTTAATTGTCCGGTGAATTAATGGTGACGAACGTCTGTTTCCCCTCTTGTTAAAACTGACACCAGATATTTCAGAGAAAGCAGAAGGACACTTGGCTACAAAGGAATGTTTTGATGGCTGAGGCTGAGATTGTTGCCAGCCCCAGCCTGTCAGAGCAGCGCAGGTCAAACGAAGTCACTGTAGGGAACTGCTGCTGACTCCAGCAAAAACCAGAACCTTCTGGGCCCAGTCGAGCAGACACAGATTACCCTGCTCACTTTGGAAAGAAAGATTGTTTGCTTGTATTTAATAAAAAAGTCAGATCTAGAGCTTTGAATATACAAGCATTAAAAAAAAAATAAATTTTTGGAGGAGTCTGAATTGCACCATAAAAATCAGCCTGTGCTCATTTCCTCTCATTTTGAGGAAAAATAGAGAGCAACAGGAAAAAATAAAATTACCAGAATATATGACAAAATGCAAAAAAATTCTGTACATTTTCCCTCTCCAGAAAATGTCCCTCTTTCATTGCCTTGCACAACCTCGGTTCAACAATGCATCTCTCAGTGGAAATTGTCATCATGGGAGGAGTAAGGAAACTGGGAAATGCATGGGGACCACTTTCATCCGAACATTTTCTGAAGCTGGCTGATACTTTTCTATTGAAACAACTTCCACAGGGAAGAACAAGGTCTACTTATTCATTTTCTTCCTGTTGCTTGATCTCATTGCAATTCAGATTTTCATGTGTAGCTGTAGGAACAAGGATGAAAGCTTCCCTTTGTTTTAAGGTGGTTATATTAGTTTTGAGCTGTTGTGAAAGAGACTGTAGGGCACATCTTTCCCCTTCATCTGAACATACGTGAACCCCTCTGGTGTTTAATTTAAGCTTCATGAACAAGGAACAAGCACTTTCTGAATATTAAAAATACAGTGTCAACCTACCAGTCAGTTTTTGAGAACCATAATGTGACTTCTTACGTGGCAAGTAATCCCCCTCATTATGGGACATGCTGATACCTTTAATTAACAGTGGTAATATATAACACTGTTAACAAGGATGTGTAACACTGAATTAGGTGACTAAAGTCTAAGTGTTCTTTCAGCAGTATTTTCTACAAGGGTCGTGACAACCACGGAACAGCCACACTGGTTTTCAAATCAATCTATGTGCTCAGTCTCTGGCTGAGCTAATTATAATGGTGCCTTTAGCATCACTGTCTTTAAGTGTCTGCCAGCATGCCCCTAACAAACCACCAGGTCCATGTTTTTCTAGCCCAGACAGAAGAGTCAGAGATTATCAGGTCAGAGTTAATTCATCTCCAATGCCACATGAATCCAGCTTGCTGAACTTCAATTATCGATCAAGAAGTTCATGAAAAGACATCACTGAACAGTGTATTTGCTTGCTTCTTGCTTCTGCCCCTAAACAATACCTGGGGGAGGAAGGCTGCTGGGTCCTCAAAGGCTAAAAGGACTTACCATGGTCCTTAAGGGGTAAGGGAGGCCTCTGGCTCAGCATTTCCAGTGTGAGGACGATCTGACCTTCACCTGGGCACCACACAGATGACTGCCCCTGCAGGGCCCATGTGCAATGTCCTTCCAGCAGAGCAAAACTAACAGAGGGGTTTTTGAAGCCAAGGCCTGTGAGCTGCAGCTTTGGAAAGGGCAATGGTCAGGGTGCAGCCCACACAACCTGTAACAGTGCTGGTGCTACAGAGCAGAGCACTGCAGTGCCAGGGGCATCACTGGCTACCAAGTCAAGTGCAAGGAGTGTGATTCTGATAAATGAGGTCTGTGTACTGCTTGTGTGGCACCCAGAGTCACTCTAGAGCTCAACAGATCTACGAGGAACTCACAATCTCTGCAGCAAGAAACACTTTCTGCCCAGGTGTTTGGTGAAATCCATTTTTTTAGGCTTGCTGTTATCGTTCCTTGTCAGGTATCAGGGCAGAGAAAATAAATTCAGCTATTGTTTTAGGTAATATTCTGATTTTCAAACTCAGGAGAGAAAAACCCCAAGCAGCTAGCCAGAAAATCCCAGCCTCCTTATCTCATCCGACTGCCCCGGTGACGCAACGCGCTCCGCACTGCGCTGAGCAACACGGCAGCAAACACTGATCTTCGTGTCTAAGCATCTAAGCCCAAGTGGCACATGTGCTATTTTAGCACCTCTTGGGACCATTCTGGGAGATAATGTAATTAATATTATCTTAGTGACGGCTATTTACCACATCCCACTGGGAAACTGCAATCTGTGCTCGTGGAACTTGAACTCAATTAATGCTCACTTCCTACCAGTTTCAGGTGTCTCCTAATTTGAAGATACATTTACAGACAAAACAGGGCAGTAACTCTTCCCAGTGAGCCAAACAGCACCTTAATCACTCGTGTTTAATAGGAAACAAATGACTGAGCACTGATAAAGTTCACCATTATGCTTTTGAGGAAAAGAGAAGTGACTACAGAACAATCTGATAACAGGAGAATTTGCTTCCTGTGTAACTCGATATTTATAAACCCTCTCAGCAAGGGGGCAAAAAGGAAATAATTTCAGCTGGCTGAAGTTAACATTCCAAAATACATTTTTAAATGACAACACAAACAGGACCCCAGCTGAAATCAATGCTTATGGGAAAACCATGCAGGAACAAGAGGAGGCAGGGAGGCTGGAGCTCCAGCGGCTCCTCGGCACGGGCGCTCCAGGTGCCTGTGGACATTCCTTGCACAGCACAGACCCACCCTCAGCCTCCCCACCAGGGGACACGGTGTCAGGGCAGCAGGTGGAAGCAGGATTGTCCTGGCTGTGCTTTCCACCTTTGATGGAATGACTGGATTTAACATCTCAAGTGCCTCCAGAGGCACGAAGCCACAGGATTTTTTTTTTCAAGTTAAAGGCTAGACTCTCAGTCTCACTAGGATCTTCAGTTATTTTCTAGGCTTTTCTAGAGTTAGTCCTGTGGAAATGCAGGCTGTGATTGCCCTAAAGCCTGATTACTGTCTCAAGAGCAGAACTAGTTCTCAACCCCAACACCTTCAAGTCCAGCACCTACAACTCCAGGTGATTTTATCGGGAACACAAATTCCAGCAAGCCTTTCAACAAGCCCCTTGTGAGAGGGAGAGATAAGGACCTGAACTGAGGAGTCCCCTCTGCACAAAACTGTAAGTGCAGAGTATTTCTGGAGTAAGTGCTGTTTTCCAAGGTTTCCTAGTATGGAAGTTTTTCAGGGGAGTATAACGTGGGAGATGTGGAAGAGTGCTTACAGTGATAGTAAAAATAAATTATTTGTATTTTATGCCTAAAAAGGCAATGTTCTAAGTTATTAAAAAATAAATGTTTCTCTCCCAGAAGCAGAAAAACAAATTTGGGACAAAAAACCCCAGTAGAAGGTGCATCTATTTTGTTTCACATTTTCCACCTTAGTAGATGACAAAGCCATTTGCACTTTGCTGCCTTTGCTTCAGATATCAAGTAAAAGATTTCTGAGTTGCTTTTAAAGTACATAAATAAAAATAATAAAACCAACACAACCCTTGGCTTTTCAGCAGTGCCCTCTACTTAAAGACATAAAAGCATTTTGCGAACAAAAATAGGGAAAGCTTTTCCAGCTTAAAGATTAATTTTGCCCTCACATAAATTAGCATGACTTTTACAGTCCTGTTGAGACACTCCACATGTGCAACTGGGAAAAGAAATTATCACAGGCAGTTTAAATGCCCAGCTTTAATTAGGAAAAAGAAAACCAAAATAAAACCAGATCCATTCTTCTTGAAAGCTTTCCAGTAGATATTGTCAGAGGACATAAGAGAACTAGAGCTGCTAGACTCTAGTGAGAAAAGCATTCTTAAATTTGCTTTAAGCTGCTCAGCTCTGGAGAGAGAACACACACAGGTGTGGATCCTCTCCACCAACTCCAAATGGCTGCTCACTTGTCCAGGGGGTTGCACAGCACCTTCCTACTGCTGAGAGAACAGGCAGCTGGAGAAAGCAAAAAGATCTGCTGAGAAAAGCCTGACACTCGCCCTTCACCAGACACCTGAGGATCCGACGGCACTGATGTTTAATTACTTTCAGTGCTCACAGGACAACTTAGCATTTGCTTTTCTGCAATGCCTGGAGGCAACACATGAACACAGATCCCGTCCCCGAAGGGTTTCCAGCTCACTGCAGCAGCCAAAAGCACTCCCCGTGACATCCTGAACTCGTTGCTGTCACTGGGGATGCTGCCCTTGCCTTCAGCAAGGGTTAGGATTTCATCCCCTGTGGCTTCAGAGGGTCACAGTTTTCCCACTCATCAACACAATTGCTTTCTGAGGAAGGCCCATTTTTCAAAACGGGGTGGTATTACTGAAAAAACATTAAAAGTTGCCAGGAACTATCAAGGGCTGTAAATGCACTGTTGTCCAGAGCTGACAGCATTTCAAACAGATTCAATAAAAACATGATGATGGAAAGAACATTGAAAAATTAGGAGCGAGTCAGACCAGGTGTTTCCCCTCACTTTCACCCTGACATTTCTTGTCGTTCTGTCTTCTCCCCATCTCTAACATTTCTAGCATTAACTACTTATTTTATTTTCTAATTTTGTTCTCTTTTTACCTCTTGCTGACTATCAGCCTCTGATGACACCTTCTATCTCTGACCTGTTCCAAACTGGACTGCTACCCCTCCAAATCCTTCCTACTCTTGAAAGCAACCCTAGGAGTAGGGGCTTGGAGGCTCTTGCTCTTCTCTTCCCTTGTTTCAGGGAAATGCCTCTAGGAACGGACTGCAACAGGCATGCATCCATCTCTGAAGAGCAGAAGACAAGGGATTTTCCATTTGAAATCACTTGCCACAAGCCTGTTCATCCTCTTCAGGAGGTGACACATTAAGACAACTGAATAGAAGGAATTTGTGGCAATTTGCTCACACACACCAAAGAAAAAAAACCCCGAAAAGTGCCTTAGAATAGGACTTTGGTCTTGTCCTGAAATCCAAGAGAGATACAACAGCAGATGTCTTTCATCTATATGACCTTTTCCACTAAGACAAAAGAGAGACAGGATATTAAATCACAGTTTAAGATTTTTATGACTCTTGGCAAGCCTTTATTTATTATGGGTTTGTTTGTTTTGGGACTTTGTTTTTAGGCAAAGTGTTATTTTTTGTACTTTTCATGGAACTCCAACTGAAATATCATAAAAACATCTGAGACGAATTTCTTTTGGGTGTTTCACATTTTCAAAGTCACAGGCTGGCTCCCCTTCCAACTCACATTGCTCAGACCACTGTGTTTAAACCAGAACAACCATATGACACAAAGACTGCAACTATTTTTTCACAAAGCCATGGGAAACCTTGATGGTATGTGCCATCATCATGTGAGGAGGACAGCAAATCCTTTAACCAGCAGATCTAGATCAGGAAACATGCTCAAAAGCTGTACCATGTCCAATGTAAATCCCTCAGTGACTACAGTGGGGAACACATGGTGACAGCAGGACACAGCACAAGGAATGTGAGAGAAAACCCAGATTAATTGCATTTGGCTTCTTAATTTGCTTATACCCTTGGCTGGAGAGGAGCTCTCCATACCATGCTCAGCTTACCTTACAGATGACTAAACAGACAGGAGGATAGGGATGGGACCAGGAAAGACAATCCAGGGAAAAGGATATTAACCTCAGACCCAGGGAGGATTAGTTTTAAGTCTTTCTTCCAGCACAGATTTCTCACGTTATTGTAGGCAGAGTCAGGCTGTGTAAACACCTTGTGAAATAAGGGCTCAGTGATCACAGACAGACTCGGAGATGGCTGAAGCAGACACAGGTTTTTCACCCAGCCCCTCTGCCAGGGCCTATCACCCTTGGAGAGCAGCAGGTTTAATGGGCTGTGCTCCTGATTCACAGCTGCTGGAACTCCCATTATCCCAAGAGGCTCTGATCCCTGCCTGCAGGTTCATCCCACCTAAAGCTGCACAGCATCTCAACTCTGAGCCCTTCATCTTGCCCTCAATCAGTTCCCAGGTACATAACACGAACCCAGAGCATTTCCTAAGCCTCCCTTTGATATTGATGGCTGTAAATACATTAAAGACTGAGAAACCCTAAAGCCTGATAGAAATTTTCAGTGAAACATTTTTCCCTCAGAAAATAAAACAAAAGTACAGCCAAAAGTAAATGTTTCACAGATGTGTCACTTCTGATAACATTTTATTTTTAAATGTAGAAAATTTTAAAGGTCCTCAGTAAAATTAAAACAGTGTTTCAACTTCTGATTCCATACTATTTTACCCTCTTTAAAATACAACATTATATCATAAGGAATAAAGTTGTTGCTACCATTTATTCCCAAATAAAACACATAGGCCGAGTTCAAACATTTTTCTCCCTCAGATTTATTTCACAGCACATTAGAAACGTTTGTATCCCTTTTGTCTTAGAACAGAAATGTTTCCTTGAAATTTGGGAAGGAAAACAAACAAACAAGCAAAACCCCAAAACAGGACAACAACAAAACCTTTGGCCCTCAAAACCTCCCCAAGGCCCTCAGCTCTTGCAGTCGTGAGGGCAGGTAAGGACAGGCTGGAACTCTGAGTGTTCTTTCTGAGTGACTAAAACACGACATGGGCCAAATGCAACCACATGATACTTCCAAAACGAGAACACATATGGCTGAGCATTTCTGAAAAGTCAAAATCTGCTCGCACCGAAATCAATGGGCGTTTTACTCTTGACTTCTTGGAAGCAGGGTTAAGTCAACACCGGGTAAGACGGGAAAATCCCAATCAGAGATCAAGCACTGCATTCCCCCTAAAGATTATTCATAAAGTGTGTGCAGACGTCACGAGAAAACAGAAGGTGCTACAGTGCTGTTATTTTTAAGCTGAGGGTGAGAAAATAGGCAGTGAAGCGTAGAGCAGAACTTCGTACGTTGCTTTGTCACCAGTCTTGTTAAGGAGCTCGGGGAATTTATTTTAGGGAGCAAAAATTCATAGTTATTTCTGCTTCTTCCATTCAGAACAGACTTCATTTTACATGAACCTTCAGAGGTTTTTTGAATACTTCTGTATTTTCTGAAGGTATTCCCTTTTGAATGCTGTTTTTCTATGACCCACCCCATTTTCAGAACCACATCTGAAAATGTCCAAGAAAAATGCCCAGGAGTAAAAATGTCCAAGAGCCCTTCTTTAAACTACCTAGAAGACATCAGAAGTTATATTCTGAATTTAAATCAGGTCCTAGCTGCCTGCAAAGCTTTTGCAGTATTGTGTCTTCCTTCTTTAGCAAAGAGCAATCAATCTGGAGAAGCTGAGGCAGTCACTGAAGTGGATCTCAGGGAGCATCTGTGCACAAAAAAAGGAGACCAGTTCTAATCATCAGAATTGCAGGACTGTAATTCTTGAACCCAGGCATGAGCAATTATCAGTGTGAGAGCATAATTTATTCCTTGTAGTCAGACACAAGATGGATATCCCATTGGGCACCAGTTAGATTGTTATACTCATTTTAGAAAGCTTAGCAATACCACTTATCATGTATGAAACAGCACTAATGGCAGGCAGCCTGAGCCATCAGATGAATTTAATAAAGGGATTCACTACTCTCATCATGCAGGGGGGCAAAAATCCTGGCATGTGGAAGGAAGTACAGCAGCATCTTGGACTTCCATACTGAAATCCTTTGCTTGAAATGTCTCAGCTGACACACACCCCCTCATTCATGCAAACTTTTAGAGCACGTTACTTAATTCAACGCAAGAAAGGAAATATAAGAAAAGTATAGGATTTCAACACCAGGACCATAAATTAGATTAGACCACCAGGATTAGATCCATATCTAATCCAACTGATGGCACACAGGGGTTATCCTGTCTCCATTTTGATCAATAACACACACCCCACCCATCTGACAATTAAGGAAGAAAACCCAGAATCTTCTCTCTGTATCTCACAGTCAGGATCACAGCCCCCATCTCAATAAATGCACTGGCAGTTCACAGTTTGTAAGCAACAGCTGGGACCTTCCCTCGCCGTCCGCCGGGGATGACGTTCCCCAGGAGCCATCCCTTCCTTCCCCGGAGCTGCTTTTCCCATCCCAGCTCTGACCAGCCTCAGCCACCCGGTTCATGAAGCTGGACAAAAGCAGCCACTCAGTGTGGCTTGGCCGAGGTATAAAATATATCAGACAGGAATTTGGGTTTGCTCAGCCCAGCAGTCCCGGGCACAACTGCGACACCCGCAATTAGGGCTTGCGGAGAACACACATCGTTACGGCTTCACCCTTGGGCATTCACCAAAAGAGAGATTTGCTTTTCTAATTGGCTCAATATTTTGAGAAGGTAAATGGCGAATAATAACAGCCTCAGCAGGAACATGAGACGGGATGAAAGCAACACAAACTCCCCGTTTACGCTCCCGGCTTCGTGGCGTGAGCCACATTTTGATTGACTTCCAGCCCTGGGAGGAAACGGTCCTGGAGAAGACATCCCTCCTCCTCCACAGGACCACGGGGAGCGCTCAGGGACACCTCTCCTGGCTTTGGTCACCTCAGCTGGCTTTTGGCCCCGGCCAACCGTGCTGTATTTCTGTGCAGCTACAAACCTCATTTGCAGAGCGATAAGTTCCCCGCAGAGTTAGGAACTCACTTCCCTTATTGCAGAGAAGAAATAAACAGTTCTTTGAGGGGAATTGCACTGTTTAATTTGCATGGGCTGAATACTATTCCAAAGTTTAAGCTAGGTAAAACGTTAATTTCTGCAAAGCACTTCCTTGGCAAAAGCTGCTTTATAAATGGAATTTGATAACAACAAGAAATCTAATATTTTCTTCAGATATTCTCAAACCCATATGCTCAGTCTTCTCAAATACAAGGCAAAAAATCAAAATAGCAACATCCATCATGAGGTTAACTACAACCAGTCACACTTAACCTCTGATAATTTAGCCATGAGGAGTACCTTTTGCTCATAAAAGCTGCAGCAAATATAATGCAATCTATAAATATCACTGAGGCCACCAGTGGCTGAGCTGTAGAGTTTAACCTCTGGGTTGCTGATTTAAATGTGCTGGGCTGTGAGCACAGCGTGCTGCAGCCACTGACTGCTGCCTGGGTTCAGGGCTGACAGATGTCCCTTCCCAGAGCTGGAGAGGGGGATGAATGAATGAAAATCCCCCACACCATTCAGGGCTGCCAAACAGCTCATTTTTAAATGCAACCGAGAGTCGCATCCTTCCACCACCTGCTGATACAGCTCCAAATGCTTCTCCTGCATTCGGTCTACCTTTTCATTTTTCTATGCATGCCATTGTTTCAAGTCTTTTTTGCTTTTGTGCAAAAGCCTGGAGCCTTCTCGCCTCAATGCCAGGGACATAATTCTCCTGTTTGCAGGGAGGAGCGTGACCTCAGTCTTCTGCTCTCCCTGAAAGAGCGAATCTTCCATTGACGTCAAGGGCTCTGCACACAGAGGGAGGGAGATAAGCATATTGGAGGCAGGATCTGCTTCGTGAATGAGAATTTTGCTGTAGGAATTTACAAGCCTCTTGCAGTCTCCTCTCTTGATTAAAGCCGGTGGGATTATTTCACAGATTCAGCTGCTGAGCCCCGGCTATTGGAAATCTGTCTCACACAGGGCTCTGTGCTGTTAACCCATCCTGCCTGCTTGGGCAAGCCAAAAACCACCATTATCTGAAAAAAGCACGTCAGACCTGAGAGGTGTCAGAGGGGAGCTGCTGACGCCTCTCCGTATGGCATCTCACACCTGGGAGCTCCTCAGAGCTCTTAGAAAACCTGCATCCTGCTTGTGGCGCAGATTTTAAGCAACATGGACCTGTGGGTTAAATTAGGGGGGGTTATACCCAGTCTTATGCACTCCTTTCCTGAGGGAGAAGATGGGGCTGTCCATGGGGCTCAGCACAGGGCTGCAGATGAGCTCTCTGTGAGTCAGTAGCCAGGGCAGGCAGGGCAGCATGGGCAGAGCAGGCACACTGGGAGGGATCCCCGGGACCAGGGCTACAGCAGCTGAGAGCCCCTGCCCATCAGCCTGGGCACAAAGCCACCCCAACGTGCCACTGCTGTTCACATGTCCGCAGCAAACCTGGACTGTGGGGTCAGGGACTTTTGGATCATGCTCTGCTCCATGTGCAGATGAGCCCGGGGTCAGCAAAGGGCCGACAGCCTCGTCTGCCACCAGCTCCTCCTCTGCAGTGGAGCTTCCCAGCCTCACCTGGGTCCTCTGGGACACCAGAACTGCGCAGCAACCTCGAGCTGCCCTGTTTACACACACCACAGCACCCTGAGAAACACCCCCAGAGGGGACAGCACTCTGCACGAACACCAGGCTTTTGAGCAAAGCCGCTTGTTACAAATACCATTACAACAACACAAACCAACAGCACAATCTGATTACACCGTGGTGTACATTTAACCAGGATTATCTGATCCTACATTTGTGTGTAAGCTTTCCCCTACTCTCACGCACAAGGCTGTTTCACATTTATTTTTATGCTGTTTTGCAGTGCATTGCTTGGTTATGCCTTACCTTCCTTTTCCGTGTGCCACTTCTGCAGCTGTTGCAGCTGTAAAGTGATAATGGCTGCACGTCAACAGCAAGTTTAGGTCACAAGCAAGAGAAAACAGGTTTGAAAAGATGCATGCATAATAACTAAATACTAACTTTCTGCAGCAAAATCTGAAGGGAAAGGAATGCTGTCAGTATGTCAGCAATGCAGCCAGTGATCTTCAAGGCTGGACTGTTATGCCTGGTGGAACATTGTAGTAGGAACCTGTACATGAGGTCTAGGTAGGACACCTGAAGAAAGTGATGCCCCTCTGTGCAGATGGTGTATCACTTTAGAGAATTTAAGAAATATTAGTGACTGTACACTTAAAGCCTGAGTGAATCCTCTGTGTGACTTCTTAAGCCTTCTGCTGTTAGACCCCAGCACAGCTCACCCTGCCCATGCTGTCAAAGGCTGGAAGGACTGGGGAGAGGGGCTGATTTATGGGCTTATGTGTGAATCATGTTCCACAAAGCAAAAAAAAAACAACCCCAACAAAACAAAGCAAGCCCAAAAACCCACCAAAACAAAAACCACAAACAAACCCCAAACAAACAAACAACAAAAACCCCACCACCAATAAAACCCCCTTGTTTAAACAAAAGGTAAACAATGTGAATGAAATGTGAATGGACAGAAAACTATTAATTTCCTTACCAGCTCAGCCTACTTCAGGGTCAAAGCTCATTCACAAACGTTTTGGCATCACAAAGGAAGAACAAGATACCCACTTACAGCCAAGACCCTCCTCCTTTCCTGTTTTCCTGCAGCCTCAACAGAGCAGGGCAGGTATGTCAGAACAATATAGGAAATGATCAGCTTTGATATACATAAGACAGTGCTGATGTGGTTTGCAGATAACTCACACAGGCAGCTGCAAGTTACCGGCTAAGGTTTCCCAGCCTAGATCACAACATTCGGTCATTGTTCCTGCTTGATACTTCACACAGCAACCTTTGAAAATGCCTACTGAACTGTTTAATAGGAAGCTGGGGAAGACAAAAAGGATAGATCATACCCTGACGTACAAGATCTCATTTTCTTTTTCTTACTCTTCCTACGCAAAACCACGAACTTTATAATCCTGATAGTACCAGGGTTTTTCAAAGCCTTCCTACAAGATATGGGACTCTGCCAAAAGGCTGCAGCAGTGAGTTCCCCAGGCTGACTGCCCTTATGTCCATTTTAATTAATTTTTTTTCAGCCATTAGGTATCGCTTGATACCTTCCCAGCATATTCGAATATAATTAGAAGTCCCAAAAAACCAAAAAATATGCTAAAGTTTCAGTATGATTTTTGGCAGTATTTTTTCTATTCTCTAGTTATCTCTTTTTTTAAAAAAAATAGGGCACATGTGAACCTCCAAAATATTCCAATCAATTAAATTAAGGCATTTCTTCCAGTTCGCCTTCTTTTTCCTCTCCCCTTAGGATTTCAAATAAATTGCTGGTTGTCTAAATGCCAGGGGAAATCAAGAATTAAAATACAGAGCCATTCAAAACATCCTCAAGACCGTAGCCTGACACTGTGGTTTCTGTCAGAGACCACACTTTCATCTTATTGGGATGCCCTTGAAAAAAACTCCTGCTGTCGGAAGCAAAACCTGTGCCCAATTCATGGAATACATGAATGCAGTATAAACCCTCACAGGCCAAGAAATTCCAGAGACACCACACGGATTAGCTGTGATAACATCTTTTCCCATAATATTGAACGGCGACAGAAATAAAAGACGAATGTTTTTAACATTTAAAAACCTGGGGCCAGCCCCTGAAGCAGGCAGTGTGTGCACCACTGCACAGGAAGAAGCTGCCCAAAAGCTGGCTTGTCTCAGAGTGGAAAAGTCTGCCTCACGTATGGAGATCTCAGGAGGGCACAGAGCCTTCACAGCAGCACAGCATCGTGGCTTTGACACTTGTCCTTCTTGCACCCCAGCCATCAGACCCGAGCTTCAGGCACACCTTGGCACACTACCCCTTGGGATGCTTAGTTCCTTAGGAAGGGACCAGCACAATGCAGATCCAGGGAGGGGAAGCTTCAAATCCACGCTGTAACCACCTCCACATTTTCTTTCTACTTTAAAAATCCCTCAGTCATAGGTGAGATCCTGTTTCCCAAGAATATGGCAGATGCAGATGGTGACAGCTGGAGGGACGGGGTGTCAAATGGGTTCCTTGTTGATTTAAAGAAATCCCGTAAGTAGCTTGACTGGTTACATTTTTTGTATTCCAACCACAACTCTTGGCAGGGTTTCCCCCAGCTTCTCTCTTCACACGTTGGCCAGTGCCATGAGATGTGCCCACTGAGGAGTGAAGGCCACATCTGAACAGCCACTACACAGAAAAAAAAGCTTCAGAGGGCAGAGCTTACTCCCCCTGGCCCTGCTCAGGGACTAGCAGGTATTGATCATGTAAATCCTCTCTGTGAATCACAGGAGTTTCTCAGGCCTCCAAAAGCCAGATGTTGAAAGTCAGACTCATTCTCTCCTGTTGCCATAAACTGAAGCCCTGTGCAACCAAGAAATAAGTGCCTCAGGAATTAGGAGTTACAGCACTTCAGGATGGACCTGAATCAAACATGCTTATATTGGGTACTTCCAAGGATTCCCTTAACTTGACTAGGACACCCTGAGAAGGATGACCCTTGAAACGCTACCAAGAAGCTGGGACACAGCCACTGGGATGAGCTGCAAAGCAGCAGTGTATCTGGGAGTGTGATGATCAAAAGGAGAAAAAAGTATATTTGAGGTGGTCACTTTTCTGGCAAGCACAACTCAAGGCAACAGATGGTCAATCATCTGCCCCTTGCTCAAAGGGCTCATGTTCCAGATGGCAGTGCCCCTTCCACATCCTTCCTGGGCTCCAGGGGCCGTGCCTGAGGGACCAGTGCAGAGGTGTACATCCAAAAACCCTCAGCTGAGATAACTCACACCAGCATCCTTCTTATAGCATCTTTATGTGAAACCCAACATGACTTCACTCCTGTTACTTTCCTGTTCATCCTTTATTAGCCATCACCTTGTGCCCTGTAGAGAGATCCTCATATCCTGTGGGCAGCATGTTGGTCAGTGAAACGAGGAAGCTTCCAGGCTGCCATAATCTGTCCCTGGCTGCCATTCTCCTGGACGCCCTGATGCAAACCCAAGGAGGGCCATTTCGAGAACTGTTGTGGTCTTATTTCTTATTGAATGTGGAGACGAGACTATGCATCATATCCATCCCTGGAGCTGCTCCTGCCTCAGCCAACGATGGTCAGAGTGGATTCATCCCAGCCTGTCCTCTGAGACGTGGGCACCACACACAGACAAGAGAGAAGCTGAAAGCTCTGTGGGGCTCTAGTCACACGTGATGTTAAGCAGTGCCGTGCCATCCCCTCCCAGAAGCTCTCAGTAGTTTTCCACGCTCTGTTGATCTCCACACCACACTCACAGCAGCCAGACACAAGGGAGACTTCCCACAGCAAGCTCAAAGAGCCCAGTGAAGAATTCAAGACTGGTTTTTCCCTGCAGCCCAGGTAAAACAGGAGGGAGAAGAAGCGACTGGCACGGGCACTGCCGGACAGCAGCGAGTTCAGACAGACGTGATGGGCCCCGGCCACAAAAGACTGGGCAGGAGACTGTGTTTCTGGCCCCAGGTGTGAGCTCCTTGCCCAGAAAACAGATTTCACACTCCTCAGTGGGTTTTTGGCAGTCTGTGCTGAGGCCTGCTGTCAAGAACAGCGAGGTGCCTGGTCAGGAGCTGGCTCCAGGCCTTTCCCTGGCCGGGCATGCCAAGACTGCTCCTCTCAGCTCCTCGCCCACAGCACAGCACAGTCAGGGCTCTTCCTCCACACACGTGCAACAAACACGTGTCACCCCACGGAGAGATGTGTCTGCAGACCTCCCAGGTGCTTTTCAAATATGGAACCTAAAAACATAGCTCTCAACAGCCATCTGGGGCAAGCAACAGCGCTTCTGCCAGTTTGGTAAGCCTAAGGAGCAATGCAGTGCTCCCACATGAAAAGTTCAAGTGTGACAAGCTGCTCCTGGTGCCCAGCTCCCTCCATCCATCCATTCCATCCCTAGGACTGAGGGGAAAATGGAAGCTTTGTGCTGTGTTGAGACAGCTCAAGCTCTGCTGATGGACTCAGCACTCCAAGGAGATCATTTGGCTCCTCCTTTTACTGCATGGCAGCAGGAACAGGGCCCAGACCAAGGCTGGGTGCCTCCAACACCTGCTGAGATTTCAGCATCACACTCCTGCACAAAAGGCACGCGTTTTAGGAGAGCCCTCACACCACAACAACCGTGAAGACATGGGAAAGGACAATGAGCACTCCACACACCTCATGTGTGGAATAGTCACTGTTTGTGGCGACTCTGGCACCCTGAAGTTCAAACCTTGATGACAAGGAGGGGATGTGGGATCCCTGCCCACAGAGGTGCTTTGAAAATGTTGCCCAAAGCCTCAAAGTTTATTCTCAAGAGGACTGGATGAGTCAAGACCATCCGTGCTGACACACAACGTCCTCACCAGTACAAAGCCAGCTGAGACTGGCAAACCATCATTTTATCACTGAGCCTTCTCTATTGCCTCAGTCTAATTTAGAAAACACTGGTGCCAACTTCAGCATTCATATCAGTCTCTTTCGATGGCCAAAGATGTTATTTTGAAATAAACAGGAGACATCATGAAGATTCTACATAAAATGCACCACAAACAGGTTTTAAGAATAGGAGCACCTATTGAAAGGGGTTAGATGGTACTTGTGGTGCTCCTGCTCTGTCACTCTTGGCCCTGCCCTGGTCCCACCATGAACCAGAATGGTGCAGGTGAGGTTTTTACCATTAAGCACCTAGTGAAGACTTACAAAGGATGCCTGAAATAAAGAGAAAATTCATACTCACCAACTGATCAAACACTAAAAAGCAATAAAATGTGATGTGGCAGTGGTGGGATTTAGGGGTGGCTGAGAAAAAAAGAAGACATCTAAAAGGCAGGGAACAGTGCTAGGGGAAGGAGACAGATCCTCTACAAAGACAGTGTCAGGCAAATTAGAAAAAGAACACAGAGGCGGATGTTAGAAAAATATAATATTCCTGTGGGTGTATCACTTATCAGCCATTCTTGCACATAAAACACATTTTTTCAACATTTAGAAAAGAAAAAGAATGACTGATCTGTAATTAGCAGAAATAAAGGCCTGGCCCAGATCCTAGGATAGAATAACATTCTTGCAAAAGTGAAATTTGCTGAAATATTGGTATTAGACGGGGCAGGGCTGCTGCAGGAAAAGGGCAAATCCAGAATAATTGCAACAGTCTGCCCACTAAGAGCCACCCAGCTGGGGACCCCATTTAATAAGCTATTTAAATCCTATTTAACAACCCATTTAACAACAATATGACCCCATTGAAGGGAAATCCTGGGGGAACAATTTTGCATATTTGATACAGGCACCTTTTGCACATCCTTCTGCCAAAGTTTCCCTCTACCTCGTCCTTGCTGGGGATTGCTAAGGAAAGAAATCCCATGGCACAGCTGCATGGTTTGGAGTTTAAATGCAAACTGCCTTGACAATACCTCCTGTGCTCCTCTCTCACTGGCACAAACCCACACTCCATAGGCAGAAGATGTCTAATTTTATAGTTCCTCTGCCTTTCTCAGCAGCCTGCAGCCTCACAGGCCTACTTGTTTCCATGGTCATCAGCTTATGTCAAGCCATGAAAGTATCTTTCATACCACCAATCCTGCCCAAATCCACCTTAACACTCACAGCTCTGGACAACACCATCGCTGGAGCAGCACCCTGTCCACAGCACGTCTTTAATCACTGTTCCAACTCCACCTCTGCTACATGATCTGCAACCTCCTCCTCCTCCTGTCTCAGACTCCTTTTTTCCTCCCCAACCTGTGCCAGCTGATGGAAAGCCAGGAATGAGGGCAAAGCTACCACCCTCTTGAGTGGGTTGATTCTTCAAAGCAGCTAGAACAACAAAGGGCAGCCATTTATCAGGAAAATATCAGCTGTCAAGAAAAGCAAATGCAAATAATTTCTCTGCTGAGTGTTCTTTTCACGACTGCCACACAATTGTCTTGTTGATTCCCACAGCTGGATGCTGTAGCTTTCTCCTTGGCATATGTAATTGAAAGTGATGCTAGAACAACTTGAGTAAATTGAAAGTGATTTCATCAACAGTGTATGTGTGTGTCAGTGACATGTGTCTTTTTTTCCTCCCCTCCCATTGTCCACTAGCATGTTCTCCAGCCCAGCAGCTGTTGACATTTTGTTTAATGGCACATTTTCCCACTGGGAAATGATGCCTCCATTAAACTCAAGTGTTCCATGAGAAGATACACAATTTGTCAACATTTTCACTAAAAATGGTAATTCAGACTTGACTGGTCTGGAATATTACTATGTGACAAGGTCAAAATGCATCAACTTAGCTTCATGATTTAGATTTTTACATTATTATAGAATCACATAACTTGACACCAGCTGATACAAGTGGAAAGCTAAATATTTCAGTCTCAATGAAATATTTCACTGAAATACTAATATGTGAGAGAGGAGAAACCCTTTCTAAAAGGAAATTGCACAGGGGAAATTTCACAGCTTTCTATACTTGTCATAATTGGAATCTCATTTGCTTCAATACTGCCCATGGAATAAGATTTCCATGTTCCAACCAGATGACAGCAGCCTGTAGTCCTGAGTGTGGGATTACCAGCCAGGGATGTTTGCAGAATGGATTGATGAAGAACCTTCTCTCTTGTTGCCCTCAGAAACAAACATAAATCTTCATTGCCCTCAAGGCTAAAAAAGAATTGACAGACTTATCAGTGGCTCTGGGCTTTGCTGCAGCCAACTTTCCTGGGGCATGCTCTCATCCTTTTCCCTCCTAGTCTGTCTCCTCCTCCATCCTTCCCTTTCCTGTCCTAGAAACATCTCTGTAGCTGTGGGGTACTCAAGTGGCAGTGTCCAGAGTCTGATTACCTGGGAGGTCCTCCCAGAAATTTGTCAGGTATCAAAATTTTCCTTGCAATTGATGTTTTACAGGTAATAGCTGTTTTTAAAACAGCAAGTAAACAAAACACCAATTACTTTGGTGAATCTGAGCTAACAATTGAAGTGTAACCTAGATCAAAATTTTTTAATTACAGTATTAAAAAAAGGCATTATCAACTAAACACAGCAACTGGAGAAATTACTCATGAATATGCAAATTACCTGACAAAACCTTTCTGTAAATGCTTCAGTAATTTTTAGAGATAAACCTTGAACCAGCTGCCTCTTTTATTTGCAGTTTTATTTGTTGATAAATATCCAATGCTCTCTACCTTATTTTGAGGAAATATTTTTAATGCAGTTATCCTTTAAAAGCACTTGTAGATGAAATGCATTAAATGTACCTGATGTTCTCTTCCTGCATTAAAGGACATTTTAAAGCCTGAAGTACAAGAATTTTTATTTCCTTTTAGCATTCAACATACTAAGTGAATAAAAGTCACCGTGAACCTCAATGTCTGTCAGTGTAGCAAAAGCCCAAAACCCAACACAAAATCAAACATCAAAATTTTATGGCCATCTAGGACAAGACTTGAGCCAAATGAAGGCCCCAGGGAATTTTAAGAAGCTGCACTGATGTTGCCCCATGGGCTACAGAAGGAGTTTCACTCTTCCACCCAGCTGGAAGTGTGAGAGAAGTGGGAGGCAGGGAATATCCATTGTTAAAAGTTTGCTTGAGTGCTTTGCTAAGGCACTTCAGATTGCCCTGGAAGGGGAGCATCAGGCTGCCCTTGGTGAGGAGGCCTGCCCTGAAATGTGTGTATTGAAGCCAAAGAGAAGCCTTCATTTCCTTTGGAAGGAGGCTGGCTCCTACCTGACCTGTGTTCCCAGAGAAGCCCAGCACCGTGGCCATCTGTCCTATCCTGCTGCCTAAGGGGCTGCAGATAGTCTCCCCAAGCTCAGATGTGTGAGATGCCCTCTCCACCTCTCACCCATGACTGTAATCATCTCAGAGATGATTACATCTATAATTCCTCAGAGAAGGAATTATAAAGTGTCACCAGCTCATGCATGTTCCAAAGCGAGCTGGCTCTGCAGCCACACTCTGTGCTTGAAGGCCCTGAGCAGATCCCCACCTGCCAGCAGCGTGGAAACCCAGGGCTGCTGGAGGAGAACAACTTCTTGCCTCTCAGCCTGTGCCACTTTCTGCTCAGCTGTGGGAGACTTGGTGGGAAAGTGAGAACAGCCAGGGTCTGACACACGGCAGCAGCCGCAGACAGCAAGTGTGGATGGATCCCCATTCCCAACACACGTTTTCCATGGCTCTGCCCATTCCCACAGAACTGGACAAGCTCCCCCTCCTCCTGTGCTGCCTGTCCTTGGGAAAACCAGCCCTGAGGGTGGGGAGTATTTAACCCATCTGGTATGAAAGCATGAGCAGATTTGCCTAGCTCACACCCACCAGCAGAACACACTGGGGCTTATTCTGATCACTCTAAGCAGGAAAACTGACACATCATCTAGATCTCACTTGGGGAAAAGGACCCTTAGGAGAGCTAGTCTGCCTTAGCACAGACATTTCCCTAGCATGGTCCCAGGGCCTCCCTGGAAGCCACTCAAGGCTCTTTTGTTTCCACACTTCCCCCTGCACCCGAGCAGCCGTCACACACGGAATTATCCCAGCCTGAGACCCAACATGTGCATTCACGTCCAGGGGTCCCGAGGGCAGCCAAGGCCAGCCTGAAGGGCGTGTGAATCATTTAGGTGGGATCTGTGTGACACGAAACTGTGGGCCTTTATCATCTCTAGGCTGTAATCCTACAGCCCAAACCTTCATTTGAAAGGTGATGTCACATGATTAATTATTTTGCTACACTGAAAATCTTGTTCTATCAGTAAAGAGGAAGCACATCATATATATAAATGGATGTGTATATATTCATATGTATACAAAAGACCAAGTATTTATTGCTAGAATAACTGAGGTCTTAAGACCCTAATCAGTATTAGCCAAGATTTTTTTTTCAAATTTTTTAATTACAAAAAAAAAAAATTAGCATAATGAGAACTGATATATACAGACTTACTTTCTACCCTATTTCCTGGAGCTATCCCCTTCCTTTCTCAGTCTCTCTGGGTCTCAAGGCCACAGGTTTCACTCTGGCACTTGGGGGTGTTTCAGTGAACCCCCATCACCCACATCCCTCTCCCAACAGGAATATACTGTTCTTGTTGGTGTTTTTTTCTTCCTCACACTTGGATCCCCTTGGGGTCATTTTTATATGTTTGCTCAAATGCTTTTACACCTTTGCTCTTTCTTCATTGGCCTGCAGCTCCATCTGCATTTGCTATGTATTATGGCTTTTATGTGTGCTAGATGCCATTTTTTTGTTTCCCATAAAAGCAGTTCTGAACACCCCCAGCTCTGCCTCTCTTTAACTTACCACAGGAGACTTGTTTTCATGGGGTTAGGCTGCTGTGGACCTGAGCTACATAGGAAAGGACCCCAGATAAATCACCCTGAATTTTGGAAATCTGTGTCTTCCTTAGGTGTGTTTGTACAGGCAACTGTTGTGCACATCAGAAACTTCAAACATGTTTGTTCAAGTTGATGTTTTACAGCTTGACCACAGCCTCACTCTTCACAAGAGGAAGTGAGGCTTTAGGAGGTGGCAATTAGCTCTGTAGCCCCCAGACACACGTGGGTTTGTTAATTCTGTGGGAGCAATCCAGGACCTGGAAGTGCCTGTAGCCTGTACAGGGGGAATGCAATTCAATTCCCTGTTTGGGGGTAGGGAGTAAAAAACTGGTCTAAAACAAGAATGGTAAGGAATGCTTTGGGATTTGAAGAGAGAACAGTGTCACACCTTGCTCTGCCATGGTTTCAAGCCATTGGATGATGAGAACACTAAAAAATAAATAACAAACAGCAAAAGACAATACTTACAATGCCTCTGTTCCTCCTCTGTGCAAACAAAGCATGTCCATATCCACATCAAGCACACACATATGGATGCCTCAACAGATCCTATCCCTCTTCTTTACCTGTTGTTTTTTTATTGTCTTAGACTTCAAACTATTTGGTCATAAACAGTTTATTTCTGTGTTGCCACAGCAGCAGGATGGCAAGGCTCCAGTTTTGTTTAGGTCTTGGAGTGACAGCTATGACGAACACAATTCACAAAACCCAAAAAACCTCCACAATTTACTACCACAGCACTTATGTAAACATACATGAGAGATCTGGAGGAGACTTGGGCAGAGCCTGTGATACTCCTGTCACTGGAAACCAGGAATACCCTGTCTATGGGCTATTTCTCCAGAAAAGAACGTGTGTGCGATTGTCATGCTGCCCTGTAGAGTTATTTGTTCCTTTTTCATCTCTGCAGTAGGATGTGCATTTCCCACCTCGCAGAGATGGAAAAAAAAGTTCAGTGACTTTCTTTTCCTGCTCTGACTGCCAGGCGACTGTCAAATCAAGGGATTAAATTTTCCTCAAAATCCAGCCAATCTCATCTGGCTTTGCACACAGTTATTTGTAATTACTTTTCTTTTCCCTTAAAGCAAATATAATTTTCCTCTGGACTTAAGAGCCAGTTGTACTTTTTAATGTAGAAAAGTAAATGCTTTTTAACACAGTTCATTCTGCTCTTAAAAGTAATTAATTTTTAGCACTGAAGAGAGAAAATTACTTCCTATCAGAGCAATATCATAACAAAAAGGACTAGGTCGCTGAGAAAAAGATCCTGAGCAACAAATAAAACAGGAGCTGATTTTTTTCATTCAATTTTGATATTTAGCATCTTGAGGCAGCACTTGGTATACACATTTTAAGAGGTGTGTTAAACTCAACGGGACTTAAATATCTGGCTGTAAGTGGCACTGGCATGAAGCAGAATATCCTGAGCACTCTCTGCCTCCCAGGGAAGAGAAATTACATTTTAGCCATCTTTCCCGTAAAGCCATCCCAGCCTGGCCCACACACGTGACTTGCTATCAGTGCAGTGAATATGTGACAGCTGAAATGCAGAGATATTGATGGGTAATTTCGTGAGTGCTTCTGCCAACAGATGCCTCTGTCATGTACTTGAGGGAGTGCTGAGCAATGCTGACCGTCTGTGACACCCCCTCCATTTCCTGGGATGAAAAAGCACTCAGGACCTCTCAGGACATGTGCTCGCTGACAAAG
This sequence comes from Nicator chloris, assembly GCA_013400495.1. Classification (NCBI taxonomy): domain Eukaryota; kingdom Metazoa; phylum Chordata; class Aves; order Passeriformes; family Pycnonotidae; genus Nicator; species Nicator chloris. Next base: position 439,462 of record WAAE01023030.1, on the reverse strand, counting down.
AGTGAAATGTCTTCTTCAGTGTGCTGGGAAGGAGAATAATGAAAGGCCAAAGCCACACCTGAGCCAGGGTGAGGTTCAGAGGATGGCTGTAAAACTGTGCAGTTAAAAGTCATCGTTAGCAGACAAGTCCTTGGCATCCACAAGCTCTGACTCCCTCTGATTGGAGACAGTGTTGTCACTTACTCGTGACTCATTTCCTAATAGGGAAAAATAAATAACATCAGAATCTCCAAACACCTATTTTCAGCCCTCTGATTAAACTGAGCACGTGGAAGAAGAAATATCTCCTCTCTTGAAATATAACAACAAAGGAATGAAATGTTCAATGTCTAATACAGATACGTTCTTAAAAAAAAAAACAAAAAAAACCCCAAAAAACAAAGAAAAGGGAATGCTGAACACTAAAGAGGTCCAGTTGGCCCTGTCCCAAGCATGGGGAATATATCCAGACAAGCATGAAGATCTATATCTGCAAGCCGAGGATTATTTTTTTTACAGCTTTCCTAAAAAAACCCAGAAACTCCTGGATGGAAAGGAGACTAAGTGCTATTGATGTTACTGTGCTTGTGGGGATGGAGGGGGAAAATATCAACAGAGAGTGAAACTGGGGGTCTGAACACACCAGTTTGTTGAATGGGTGTCTGCCCCAGTGATTGCACCAGGTTCCTCCACAAAGCAACAGAGAACACCTCACGAGCCAGCTAATGCTGATGTGGGAAATGTCAGTTCTCTCCCCATACAAACACCCCAGTTTTGGGGGTCACAAGGAGGAAAGGTGTTGGGACGAGGTAGGGTAAGTTTCTATAGACTTGGCAAGCTGAGATTCTTCAAGCACCATCTGGATTCTGATTCTCAGCACAGCACTTCAGCACTAACCTAAATGAAAGTCACCCAAGCCTTTAAATTCACCTATTGCTGGATACAACATTGCCTCCAGGTCTTTTAAGAAAGGTACTACCACAAAGCAGGGAAATGGAAAATACTAAGAAAAAAGTAATAAAATAAAAAGTCTGCAGATGTTCTAAATTACTCATTACCAACACCCACAACCCTCCCCACTCAATCTGTGGGCACCATAATTTTCATCCTACTTCTCCCCTCAGGTTATGTAACGTTTCTCGTATTTACTTCTCCTGAAGTCTGGTGGCAATAGAATTAACCCTGGCCCAGACGACCTTTACATAACGTGGGGCTGGTGGTGGCCAAGCCACTCACACCCAGCAGCTAAACCACAGCAGAGCCACCACAGCAGAGCCACGCTGTGCCCGTCCCTCGAGCCGCTGCCGCACAGAGGCGGTGCCGCTAAACAACGCCGCGGTCTCCTCCACCCTCACATTCTCATTTTCCAGTGCTAACGCACAAGAAAGCACAAATAAGCATTTAAAACTGTCAGTGAGGCCTCGCTGCAGAACTTGAGTGTTTTACTCCCACTCTTTCTTTTTTTCTTTTTTTTTTTTTTTAAGTCATACTGAAATGTCCCTACCAGCCACAGCTGGAAGGGCGAGTTCATGAAGCGCTACCAAACCCTCACCCAGTGCAGCAACAGAAACCAGGCAAGTGGCTCAAAAAACAGGAGTTGGGAATTTTTTGCTTTCAGTCTGGAGAAAGAATATGAGCCTGGATTGCCAGGCAGCTTTGTCTAAGGGAGCTCTGGCTACTGAGACCTGCGCAGAGACGCAGGGACGTGGAAAAACAGCGACGAACCTCGGTTCTTAAAATGTACAAATGCATAAAGCACTTCTTTCTGTAGGTCCAGCCTGGATCCCACTGGCAAGGCCGGCCACAGAATAAACATGACAACTAAGACGTGACATTACACACAAGCAGACATTTCTACTGTCATAAAGCAGTATCAGAGAGCAGCGTGCCGGGCTCAATCAGCACATACCACAAAGTACATACACACACCATGCACTCACTGGGTACAGCACAGCCTGCACCTCAAACAGGCACCATTCAGCTGAAAGCAGGGTTTCGAGAGGCTGCAGGTTAAGGAGAGAGGACCTTAAGGGGACAGATGCTAATTTGGGTCCCTGAACAGCTGTAAGTGACAAGATACCCCCCATGGATGCTACAGGGGATCAGCTGGAGAGCACAGGGATGGGAACACAGCCTCATTAGGATTAGGAAGGGTACATGGAAAAGCACCTCAGGACCATTGATGGAGAGAGGGGAGCAGCAGAGGAGCTGGTGGCTGGGAAGGTGAGCTTCCCAGTGAGGGAACTCCTGCAAGCAAGGTGAGCAGGAGCTTGAAAAGGCCAAGCTCTCCATTACAGGAGTGGCGAGGGGGGAGGATTTATTGCGGCTGGCATTTTCTAGAGGAAAATAATTTACCTTAGCCTTTTAATGTGTGATAAATGTGTACAGGTCTTGCTAGGAAGAAAAAAGCCCCACCCTTATATGGTGTGAAATATCATAGTATTATCTTTAGGAGAAGATTAGTTGAGTAAGCCTTCGCTGTTTTGCTCAGGCTGCAAGGTCTGGATGATGCATTAGGAAGCACACTTTTACAACAATTTTCTCCTCAGGCATGACATATAAATGTATGTCTAGAATGTAGGCCTATGGATGTCTACCATGCTCACATTATCAACACAATGTACCAAACTCCAGGTTCAGCTTACTTTTCCTTCTTTTCTTTTTTATTTCAGTGCTGATAATGCCAAGAAGCTGGAGCACTTGGATTCACCATTACAAGAAGCATTAGCCACACTCTTTTTGAGCTGATCTGGCTTCCTCCTGACAGCCCTCTGAAGTTAACTAAAATACAAACCTCACAAACACTGAAATAAAGAATATGGAGAGGCTCCTAAGCCCCGGATTGAGCTATGGAACTCCTCCAGGCTCAGGAATGTTTTGTGTTCCTTCCAGTTACCCAGGCCAGGTCTTCAGCTGCTGCAAATGAGCAGCAGTGGGGCTGCTGTGCCTGAGCTCCTGTTCCCCATCCTCTCCAAGGAACAGTCTCAGAGCCAATCCCTGCTGCGGGTCAGCTCCAGCCCACAGGCCACCAGCTGCAGCCCCACGGTCTCTGCTGGCCACAGAGCATCCACAACACTCTCTGCTCAGCAGAGGGAAGGGGAACCATGAGCAGACCACATTGGAGAAAGGGGAATCAACTCCCCATTCATTTCTTTGTTGTGCCAGCCTTGCACATCCCTGAGGTGCACACACCACCTCCCTGTCGGGCAGATCCAGTTGCTGAGCTCCTTAGAGGATTTAAACATCAACTTCCCAGGGAGGTCTCCTTAATCTTTGTTTACAAAGGAAGTAAACTGAAAGGTTAAGAGAAATGCCTGCCATCTGACTTTTTGGGAAGGCAGAAGTGAGTTGCTGAGAGGAGCACTGAAAATGCTCGTGTTCCTCCTGAAAATAAACAGTCAGGAAAATCAGGCTGTCATCTGTCAAGTAACAAACCAGTGTCAAAACAAAAAAGTTCAGCCCAGGGTCCTCAAGTCCTGCTCTAGAGATCTGGTAGCATTCAAAGCTTTCCCTAAGCATTGCACATAATGCAGGGATTTCTCTGTAACATTCAGAGTTTGGCACTCAGTGGACTTTGTATATCAAAGATTCAATAGCACACAAGTCTCCAATGGGAAAGAATTAGATGGACACAGGGAAAGCATTAGATGGACAATTAAGGTCTTTAGCTTCAGATGTCAGACCAATTTCAAATTAAAACCATACCACCAGTACATTTTCCAAGTACGGCATATAGAAGTGTACATCTATCTACACAGCATAAAAAAGAAAAGCTTGAAGCCTATAAACATCAAGGCTACAACTGTTAATTCTTCCTCTCACTACAGAGATGAAAACATAGGCAAAAATCAAGGGGAAAATAATATGTGAATTCTATGAAAATAATCCACAAATATGGAAGGATTTGGGGGTAAAAAAAAACCACTGTAGAGAAACCTGACTTGCATTTGCAAAGTCTTAAGAAACACTTCAAACAACAGAGATCGAACTCTTTCAAAAGAAAGTAAGGCTTCTGACTCTAAAGGAGCTTTAATCCTAGGCATGTTTGGTTTCATTTCATTCAGAGTTTGTGCCAAGCCACAAAATTTGGGTCTGACCATTTCCCGAAGTTTAGAGCACTTAGAATCCAAAGATTTTGGTTTGGACCCACCACTAATGCCGTTATTGTATGGGTCAAATATCTTATTATAATGATAGTAAACAGCAAGGGAAAGTTCTCAGGCCAGCCAGGGCTCCCTCTGCCAGCTAATCACCGAAAATGTTCCCAACACTGGAATGAGGGATGATGCTGTGGGTACCAGAACTGGCCACAAACACTGCAGCACTTACACAGCAGATCAGGAGAGTAATCCCTGCACCCTAGGTTATGCAAATTCAAAGGCTGGAGCAAAAAGGCCTATTAACTACTGTTACTGAGGTGCCACAAAGAACCTTCAAGCTATGGTTGTATTCAAACCTGCTCCTGACCCTGTCGCTTTTGGCCACCTGCTTTCAGAAGTTTCCATTCATAATCTATGCAGATGAAAACATCTCCCATTCATCTCCCACTGCCTTGCCAATACTGAGTGGAAGGGAGCAAAGATCATGCACAATTGAACTGAATTTGAATTAAGCAGCATAGAAGGGTGAAGGGAATAACTGTCAAACATGGAATGGCCCTATTTCCTGCAAGGACATAAACAGGAGAAACAGCCACTAGCAGAAATTTCTAGAAAAAGCATAAGAGACGTAGACAAAGCTGCAGAATGTATCACAGCAACAACCACACGCAGAAATAAATACATTTCATTCCTCTGTAGAACAAAGCTTGCCTATGAGGATCTTAAAGCACTTCTTAAATGCCTGATGATGCATTCATCCTGGTGACAAACTGGGTTCACTGTCATTTATCAACAGAAACAGAGGCCCAGGTGACAAGAGGCTTTGCTACAGGCTCAGCAGGACACTGATGGAGTTTGGGAATGAAACAGAACCAGGTCTCTCCCCAGCCCCTTCCCTACACACCAATGTCACTACCCTAGATGAGACCTCACCACAACAAAAGTAAACCACAAAACTGTCACTTGCCTGAAAACTTCTCATCAATGAGCACAAACTGTGACTTGTACAGCCTAATCACTTGGCCATAAATTCCATTCTGGTGCATTAGCAGGAGTGCAGTTTTTAAACCTTGCTTTACCTTGGGAAGCTCCCCCTGCAATAAGCTGATTCAGTGGAGGGTCTCTGCCCTCGTGCAAGCAAAGAGCTTGACCTGGCAAGTACAAATGAGTCCCAGGCTTTGTGTGCAGGAACAAGTTGTTATGGTTCATTTTAAAACCCTGAAGGAGGCACAGGACGTCTAAGGAAAGCATACTGTAGGGCTTAATGAATGGGACATCAATTTCCTTGACAGAGATGTCCTGCCTGGCTGCTTTGCTCTTCTTGTATTTTTGATACACACTTTGGTGCCTTCATTCTGTAATAGTGGGACCTCTGCCAGGTGTTGCTACAGGCATTCATAGTGAATGGCTTCAAGTGTGAAATCAACCCAGTTTTCTCTCTTTACAGAGTAGGGAACTCTCTTTGTGATCCAAATAAACCTTGAAGAAGGCTTCAAGCCAACTTCGTCACTGTTTGCTCTTACGTAACTGGACTAGGAACACTCAGTACCCAGAGGTAACAACAATTCTCCTATATACCTAAAAACTACATTTACTTTGAACTTATCAGCAGCAAAAGCCTGTCATCTTTGGACATCATCCACTAGAACTGCCCAAGACAACTTATCTGTTATTTTTGGGTGCCAACAACAATGGACTTGATATTGTCTGCATTTATCAGAACGGATTTGTTACCCAAGATGCAGATAATAAAAAAAACAATTCCTTGCCTCATGGGCAATATTTTTTCTGCTGAACTGAAGTGACTTTTTGTATTATATTCACACACAAAATTCATGGCTTTAGGAATTCAAAGCAATTTATTCTTCAGGGCACCGATGAGCACAGCTGAAACCTGTCCACAGGGATCAGCTTCCACCTCTGCTTGTGGTTAGAGCAAACAGTGCAGAAGCCACAGTCCCTCTTGTCTCCACACTGATGTTCTCTCAGAGGACACCACAACCTAAATGCTATGTCACCCTTGGAATCCCAACCAGTTTGCAGTAGGAGCACCTGAAGATTTCCAGCTTGAGCACTGAGGGACTGAGGTCCTGCAGGAGCAGAACCTGTCATGTTCAGCTCCAGCCCAGACAGTGCTGAGGGACTCCCCAGAGCTAAATCCTCTCCAGTGCCCACCAAAGTCATCCTGACCACTACAGCCTTAGCATAAATCCTGCCTGGCATTCAATGCTAAAAAATATAGGAGAAAAAGGATTCCCAGCCATGTTGTGGAGCTATCACTGGAGAGCTCTCTCCCCATAGAAGCAGGGGAGCAGAGGAGGCACTGACACGCAGGCAGAGGGAGGTGGCCAAAAACAGCCTCAGGCACCTCAGGAGAGGCTTCCTGACTTAAGCATCTGACTTTGGGGTTGTTGGAAGCACCCCAAGCAAACAAGATTTCCCATGAGGGATCAGGGAGTTCTGGTCCAGGACCCAGCAGTGTGGGGTGGGTGCCTGCACATGGTGCTCCAAAGCACCTCACAGGATGCCTGGCAGAGCCTGTGGCAGACTGAACGCCCTGCAGAGAAGCAGCCCTCATTTCAGACAACAGAGAGCAGCTGTCTGCCAGGTACTGCAATTGCTCTTAAACTGCTAGCTTGTTTTTTATCCTGGGTGGCTTACAGCCATCTGATGGGCATCCGTAAGCAGCTGCCACCCTGAGCCAGCACAGGCACTGCAGGGAGACCCCCACGTCCAGTGGCTTCTGGGCAAGCTGTGCAGGCAGGCTCTGCTGCTGGAGCTGTTAACAAGTTTATAACTGCTCCAGAGCAGGCACAGAGGGAGGACTGTAACACGTACTCACCGCCGCGTTATGCACACGCAGCCCAAACTGCTGGGTGACAGTCAAGCACAAGTCCCAGAATGTTTAACCTGCACAAAGGGCTTTAAGTTTAAAATGAAATGAAATAAAAACAGCATTTAACTGAGCGTACAGCTTGCTGCCACCTCTGGTGGCCAAGCCAAAAGTATTAGGTAGAGTTAACTTTGGCTGACACCGCAGCATTTACTGTTTAATTTCCTGATACTTAAAAAATAATTTTTTAAAAATATCTGTATCTTGAATATATCTGTGTTGGTGGGAACAGCTTCTCATTTTCTTTAACAACAGCTGTGTTTTTGAGTTCACATTTCACAGATTTTTCTCCTCCTAAACTCAACTCCATTCAGCAGCACCCACAGCATCTTGGCACAGGCCTCCCTCCCTTGGACAAATATGTCATCAGACATTTCTGGCAGGCTGTCCTCTTATAGATAACCAGCATGCCGAGCTAAGAATAGGATTAGCTGCTTCTCCAGCTACTTTGTCCAGGTGCCTGCAGAAGATCACTTGGTGTGGCTGTTCAGCTTCTCAGAGGGGTAATGCAGGGCTGTAACTCCAGCAAGTTGTTAGGAAGCCTGTGGAAGCATGTGTGGGCGCTTGGATCAAAACACATCAAAAATCAGTCCTAAGCATCAGATTTCAGCTGTCCAGTGATCCCTGGCTAGCAACAAAACAAGCCTTTTCCAAATATTTTATTATGGGACAGTCAAAGCATTACGCCTTCCTCAGTCATCTGGCTCTAGTTACTGTCACAGAAAAAAACCCAGATTACAGAGGCCAGCAGTACAGTCCAAGATGTGACTCTGGCTTAGGCAGAATTGCCTACAATTCTTAAGTGCCTAATATAATATACAAACAGTCCAAATTATGTATGTAATTAAAAAGTAAAATAAGTTCGGCAAACAAGTTAGCCGTCACTGGAGAGGCAGATGTAGTGCAGGTGTGCTCAAAGGATTGCTGAGCAGTATTTATCATAAAACAGTTACAAGAGGCCCTAAAGCTTTCCGGGCTTTTGTAGCTGTAGCATTCTGCAAGACATCACTTTTTTCTTTCTTTCTTTATTTTTAATTGTGAATGCATCCAGTGGCAGAAGATAAAAAAATATACCCTGAAGAGACTCCTGTGAGGAAATAAGGAATGAGGGGTTTTGTATGGGAATCAAGTGTTACAAATGGCACAAAACAATGAAGGTGGTCATGTACATGTCAGACTATACCATGAGGGAACCGTGGGGTGATGGTGCTGGCAGGAGAGCTTGTGGACCTTGAGATAAAAATGTAAGAACCAGAGTTAATCACGGCAAAGCCAGCTGAGAGCCCCAAGAAAGGCTGCAGCAAAGGGAGAGGAATCACAGCCAGGAAGAAAGTGTTGGCATCTCCTGCACAAATTCTGAGTGGTTTCAGCCATTAGTGCAAGAGGACTAATTCTCTGGAACTGTCACTCAGCTGACTGGATATTCCTGTGCTGTGTGTAAGAACAACGTGTGTCATACAAAGACAGGATGGAAATGCAGCCATTCAGTGATTACCCATTTTGATCCTTTTCTGTAACTTCACTTCCTCTGACTGCTTTAAAAGAGATCTGCAGCCTCTTGGCCCATTTGCAGTGGCGAAACTGGAGAAAATACCTCGGTTAAAATATCCACTTTGTCAAGTGGAGGCTTCCTCCCTCTGTGTGCGTGCGAGGACGTAGTTCCCCTCCCATTGTGTCCCGGGGACACCGATTGTCCCCCTGAACAGTGCCTGGCCAGTCTCTGATTAGGCTCAGCCACCTTATCAGCTTGCCAAGCACGCACAATCCAGACCTCATCACCAGCCTACGTCCTCTTCTTATCCCCGCTCCGGCATTTCCCTGATGTTTTTTCTTACGTGACCGCCCGCTGCACTTGAGGGCCACAGTTTGGTGGGGACAGGAGCCCTGTGAGGAGAGAAAACAAAGCCAGAGCTCCGTGCAGCCTGGCCAAGGTCCTGGCCAGATAAGGCTCCGTGAGCCGTGCAGGCACCGACGCACCCACGATTGCCCCCGAGGTGCCACAATCTGCTGTGGCCAGCGAGGCTCCCCTGGCTGCTGCTGGGCTGCTCATGGCTCCACGATAAAGATGTGGCAACAGCTGTTTCCACACACGCAAAGGAGCCAAGGGCCGTGATAAGAGACTGAAACTCTCCAAAAGGGAGAGGACCAAAAGGGAGGCACAGGCAGAAAAGCTCGAGGGGGCACCACTTCAGATGGCCAAACACACACAGTTAAATAACTCTTTTCAGCAGGTAGGAGAAGGGATAGAAAAGTGACCTTTCCCATTAAGAATTACATATTTGTTTTGTTTCCCTACAAGCCGATTTTTCTGGCATCGTGACATGTAAAACATTTTGAACTTTCTAAGGAAACTGTTATTAAAGCACTGAACATTACTGCGAGGGTGCGTTTGAAAAACAGAACAATTAGGCATTTCAAAGTTTATCTAACTTAGTCACTGGCACCTTTCAAATTTGTCACCATGAAACACAAACAGTTGTGGGGGGGAGTTAAATTATTCCTGCATACAATACCTCTGCCTATAGGAAGAGCAAACCCCTTGAAAATTTATCTTTGTCTATAAGCCACCCTCCACCTTCCTGCTGCAGTCTACTAGTGCACATACTGGAAAAAGAAGGTTTTCTGAGAAAAAGGTTTGGGGATTTTAAGCCTCCAGAGCCCTTAGGGAATCACTGAGAGCAACTCTGTGGAGCTGAGGGTCCGGTAGCCCCAGGTTTGCACACGGAGCCACAAGTCAAAGTGAGAGCAAAACCTGAGTTTCCTGGGGAATTATGTGATGTTATGTTCTTTACTCTCGTTATAATTCACCATTCCAGCTCAGCTTCTACCAAGCTCCCCAGAAAAATTCTGCAGAGCCACTGCCAGTGTTTAAGGCTCTCCAAAAATTCAGGCAGACAGAAGAGGAAATTCCATGTAACGTGCAGAAAGTCTGAATGAGGGGTTTCTGCTAGATAACAGAAAGATGAGGCTGAGCTTGGGCTAGCACTTCCCAAACCAATTGTATGAACTTCTCAGAGGTGTTCAAGAGGAGGTTTAAGGTGTTCAGAGGTTTTCTATTGATGTCAAGGGACTGCCTTAACAGAAAAGTAATTGTTAAAAAAGCACAGAATTCAAAAGGAAATGTGTTTCACTAAAGGAGAAAGCTGTCTACTTCTGAGCTGCTCTATGAGAACAGTAATGGGGAATTCATTAGCTTGTTCCTGCTGGGAGGGTTTTGAAAGGTAGGATCCTGTCACGTTTCATTAAGTCTCTGTAAGTGAATCCAACCTGTCTTATTTGAAGCCAGATCACCTTTCTCCCTTCCAAAATAAAATGCAGAAGGTCTCTTTGAATTCTATTCAAAGTCCTGAAGAACACAGAGTAGCACAGTGCAGACCCTACTATTCTTGGAACGTGAGGCATCTCTGACCAGAAATGTTAGGGAGGCCTAGAAATAAATGCCATGACTTCATTACATTGCTGCTGAGCTTCTCAAAACAATAATCTTGAGAGGAACCGTAGGTGAAGAAAGGACAAAGGATGTGATGGCATTTTGCTCAGAGAAGCAGGAGAGGACAGAACAGACGTGACAGCCAGTGGCTGAGACCTGGTGTACAGCCAGGTCTGCAAGTGGGGCTATTTTAGCTTGGGAAAGAGAGAGGTGCAGGGGCAACAGCTTGCTGTGAACAGCACTGCTGGGAGCTGCCAAGCCTCCTGCACAACACCGCTTTCAGGAACTGAGGCAAGAAGCTAAAATGGGGGCAGATACCAGTAAAAGAAGCTGGGACCTGGCTGTTGTTTTAGGGGTGAACGTCGTTCAACACAGCTGGAGGCTCCATGGTGGTTGCAAAGAAGAGGAGCTTTGGTTCTGGAAGGGGGTTCATTGCTGGAAGCAGCAAATAACGTGGTTACAGAAATCCAGAAAAAGGATTCCATCTCCAACAGGTTTAAATAAACACATAAAGCAAAAAAAAAAAGAAACCCCAGGAAACCCAGGAAGACTTCATACCATGTATGGAACCACAGAGGGCTTTAGAGCCTAACACCCAAACTGGGAACCCAAATAACTAGGATTTCCAAAGAATCCCATTGCTTTCATTCCCTTTCAATGCCAAAAGTCTTTTCCATACAGGAAAAGTATCTATTTATGTTTCATTAGTGCCAGTTTTGTGTATACCAATAGACTGTGTGTACATAGGAGAGAGGGGAGTGCGCTATGCAGCTGTGAGCTTTCTTGGCTAATTACTTGTTTTCTCTTTCCGAGCAAAATAAATACAACAACAAAATTCGACAGGGCATACCAGCACATCTATTAAGGCTGTACATTTTCCACCAGATTCCACTGGTATTTGTCTTAGGCTGAGGAACCCAGCCTATAGTATCACTCATAAACAGGAGCTGCACAAACACATTTCCTAAACCAAACAAAATAATACCCCGACTTGACACAGAGCAATGTAAGGCAGTGATGCCAAAATGCCAGTTACACTGATGTTAGAGTATTTAAGAATTGCCTCTACAGCATCAGCAGCATCAAAACATTTTGTCCTAAGCCTGGGAGCCTATTCCTTACATATACACTCCATCCCCCAAGCTGAAAGGTTTTTATAGGACACCAGACTGAGCTGGGTTACTCACTCACTTAAAAAAAAAAAATGTTTATTTCAGCATCAGTTTTGGTAATGAGAAATGTTCCATGTTCTGAGAATGCTTTTGGAGTTCGAAACTCCTAAAATGCATTAGAACTGTGATTTTAAAACAGAAACATTGCAACACTTAATACCCTCAAGCTTAACAACACCCTGGGCAGCAGCTGAATGACAAAGTTTTACAAGACGAAACAAAAGAAAGTTTTCATAAATGATTTGCAAACACCAGCCTTCTAAATAACAGTCTGTAGCATGGTGTACTTGCACTAAGTAGTAACAGATATTTCAGGTCCCAGGCTGCCAACTGGCAAAACCTACTGGTGTTCATATACTTTGGAAATAGGTCCCAGACTAGACCTTAAAGCAGACTGACTTGGGGATGACTGCTTAATGATACAAAGATTTAAGAAGAAGTTTTGAAATTCTTACAGGTTCTGCTTCTAAGTCACCTTTCAGAGGTGGACTCTGAAGCCAGATGTGTCCTAATTTGAAGCAAGATGAACTTACTCACATGTACACATTTCCCCACACATAAGGGTTTGGGGAATAAAGTCATATACAAAGGTGAAAATCAAATATCTTTAATAACCTGTCCATATACCAGTCATTTTCCTTTGCAGGAAAGAACATTGTCCCTAAGTGTTTAAAGTAAGTTATAAATCAGAAAACAGAAATGGAAATATTTTCCATATGCTTAATTTTACACTGTAATTATTCATTAACAAAGTCTACAGCTACATGTTGTTACACTTATGGGACTTCAAACACTATTCTTACTATTTAAAATATGTTATTCAGTTTGCTGCTGACTGCAGACATTTATTAGCTCCACATTTTACTGGCAGCAATTATTGCTGGGAGCCATTCACTCACAACCTCTGCAGATCACAGGGAGGCACCTGTGTGGATGTAAAGCTTAGCCAAGCCCTAAGTCTCCTAAACTGCCTGAAAACCTCAACTCCCTTTAAAAGAGCAGGTTGCAAATAAAACTTGCTATCATCACTATTTTTTTTTTTAATTTTTTGGTTTTTTTTAAGGCATGCAGGTATTTGGCATAGCCTCAGGGAAGGCAGTGTGGCAGTGACACACAGGTGGCACCAAGCTGCAGCTGGTTTAGCCAGAGGGAGCCCCACTCACTGCTCGGAGCCCTGGCACAATCCACGCGACACTACTGAACCTCCCGGGCAGGGAACACGTGGAGTCTTCAGTTTTATCATTTGGGAACAAAGGCCCCAGGATTTTCTCTTCCTTCTTTCTACTCCTTCCCCCGAGAAGCTGTGGGTTCCCACACAACAGTTATTTCTTCAAGGCTTTCCAGAGCAGCTCTTTTGTTTTTATTGTAAACGACTTCGTTGATGCAAACCACGATCTGAATCCCACTGCTGTCAGATGGGATGGGCAGCATGTTCTGTCTCAATTCCCTTGTGAGTTCAATAGGTAGCCACAGTATAGCAGGAGCTCTTGTTTTCCACTGTATTTTATTGCACTTGTACTTTGGAAAATCTCAGCTCTTAATCTGCTTGAGTAAATTGTTTGGAGGAAACCAGCAGCCCTACAACTGACACACACTTTCCCTCGTGGCAGCTGTGGTGAAATGCTTTCCCAGCTGCAGAATTACTTGCAATTTCAAATTCTTAGCTGCAAGAATTTGAAGCTTCATGAGAGGAGGACTTTCTCAACTGGTTATAGCCAGGAGGTGAGGTGAAATAACACGAATTAACCTCACGGGCTGCAAATGGCTGCTACAGTGGGGAGCTGAGATTTGTGAGCTCAGTGACCAACAGCCTCCAGGGACCTTCTGCTGCTTTCTCTTGCTCAGAAGCTCAGTGGGACCACAAGCAAGGGGCTGCTCCTCACCCTGCACTCTGCCCACCTGGGCCCATGGATTAGTTAAGCTTTCTGCTGCTCAGGGAAGAGGCTGCACCATCTTTCCTTGTGCATGCCAGTACTGAGCAGCACTAAAGGATTCTGCATCTGGAGTGCTACTATCATCAGAGGTAAACACTGAATATTTTTGAAGTTCACAAGGAGGGCAGGAAACACTAATGGTCACTTCTGTAAAATCACTGAGCTGTCGACATAGCCTCCAGCAGCCAGCTTTGTGAGGAAAGGTTAAGTGCCTACATAAGGCTTTCCATACCTCTCTGCTTTTAACTGTTGCTGAATTCAATATATGTGAGCTTACTGTAAGCTTATAAACTTTGCAGGAGTCATGCTATCACCCTTAAGGTATGAGCATATTCCCTTTCACGTGTCAGCACAGAGCTGCCCAAAACTGAGAAAGCAAACCAGGATTTTCAAAAGCTTTCTGAAAACTTCCAGGTATTTCATTAAGTCATTCCTATAAGGAAAAATTACAAATTTTGGTGGTCAAATACGGATACTTAAGAAAATGTGAAGTATGCTTGGTTTCAGTGTCTCAGGAAGAACATGATATGCAGTCATCTCAAAAAAATGTCATAGAGAAGCAGAAAGAATTCACGTGGATTAACTAATTTTGAAAGACCAACCTGGACATAGTGCTGAGGTTTTCAATCAGGCAAAGTCTACAGTGACTTCAAAGGGAAAGTTCCCAGGGTGTCAGCTATAGGAATGTTCCTTGATCTGCTTAGACATCGCAGCAGCATTAATCATGACTCCTCTATAAGATAATTAATGATGACATGCATTTTTAACAATTTGCTTACATGGCACAGCGAATGGGAGAACCAGGCTGAAAAATTAGTCCTAACAATTAAATAGGGGATCATTCCTGAATAATTAGTCTAAGTTCCTGTAGAATACACTGATCCATGTATTACAAATTACTACAAAACAAATAAAATATGCTGATTTATACACAGAAAATAAAAACCACATGCTGCTCCACAGCAGAAGGGAACGTCATTGCATACTCTGTTTTCCATGTAACAGAGACACCTGCATTAATATTCCTTTATTAGATCCTTAAGTTCAGCTGCTTTACAGAATACAGGTTGTTTGCAGAAGAGAATTTTGACCATGAAAGATTAAACAGTTGACTCATATGCACCAAGTTAACTGGTGGTAGAGACAGTTCTCCTGTCCTCCAGCCTCATCCATCACAACTTAAAAGGCAGGGAAAAAAAATCTTCTCTGCCAGTGCTGGGATTCACAACTGTGAATGGTGGCCTGCTCCGCTCCAGTTTCAGTCTCCTGAGTCCTTTCCTCTTTCCAGGTGCAGGATTTACTCACAGTTAGAAAAATTGCTCACTTTCTAACTGATCCCAGACCCCTCTTAAACAGCTGTGAGTCCCTGATATGTCTCCTAGGTCTGGAAGTTTCTTGCTCCCAGGGGCTGGATGAAGGGGCCATACCCTGAGCCCTCTCCCCCTGCCCCTTCCCAGGCAGACAGGGAAGGGGGCTGAGCCCCATGGCACTGCACAGCTGGGATGCAGCAGAGGGAAAAACCACTCAAAAGGCCAGCTACAGCATCCTCTAAGAGATCTGTACTTTACCCAAAAAGCACTATTATGTCTTCATGAAAAGAGTGTACAGTAAGAGAACAGGCAGACGTAGATAGGCACAGACAGGCACATTTACAAATGACAGAGTGTTCACCACCACAGGTCACGTCCCATCACTCCTCACCACATTGTAGTGCTTGCTACGTGGGTTACCCTGGCCAGAAAAGGAGCTGCTTGTCAAATCACACTCCATCACTGCTAAAAACAAGGTAGAGTCGGAGCACAAATTACACTTAGGTCTGTGCCAGTTGTTACAGATTGACTTGAAAGCCTAAGCATTTGATTATGTTTTAAATAACCAGATGCCAGTCTGGTCAACTGGAGTGATTCTTCCTATAGGCAGGTTACTGTATGGAGATGAATTACTGGATTCTTGCTTTTAGTCTAAAAATAGACTAAAAATAGAGGTTCAGAACCCTGCAAGAATGGTAAAAACAGTAAAGCACAATGGTGAGGAGAAAATTTTAAAAACCCTACAGAATTCACAGAGTTCAGTAAATTTTTTTTGTGATCTCTGTGCTTACCCCATTGATATAAAGTGATTACTAATATTCCTGCATAAGCAGTAAGCTGAGCCTTTGGTTTATTTCTCAAAAGTTAAAGGAATTGGCACAAAACATGCTTTCTTGTGCTTCTTAGCTTAGAAGAAAAAAAAAATACATTCATGGCCAGTGGGTTCAATGGAAAATGATGGTGACTTTGCCATGTTGCATTAAAAAAAAAATAATGCCATTGAGCTTGAATTGAGCCTTTGCCTCCTGCCCAAATTTTGAGGCTTTCTTCTTTTGAAAGAAAACAAATATACTCTTCATGTAGAAAAGCAAGACAGTGGCATAAGACAGGAGCTGTTGGAAAGATCAATGCAAAGCTTGATCTTGTAAAGCTAAAGAATGCTTCTCTCCCATACTGAAAAGAATGAATAAAAACTACAAGACCTGAGGTTATCGAAGAGAAGGGGGAAGAGATTCCCCTTCCCTCAAATCAAACGTGAACTGTGGCATCAAACTGAGCAATAAACACAATCAAAAATGGGGAGGACTTAGTGCCTCACACCAAGGAGTACTTTCTAGACTGCTAAATCCTGAAATAAGTAGGTAGAAAAGTAGGGGCATGTCAGTTGTGGCTCCTTATTACTGTCTGCAGCAAGTGTATCAAGCCGGATTTGTGGTGTGGGTGATGGCTTAAGAGGGAAGAGATTAATATTTTATACAGCAGAAGTATCATGAAGCTGTTCCAAAGTATGGACAAAGCATGCCAACAAAAATGCAACTGTGGCCACTGTCAGAATCTATTTTAAAATCTATTTAAGACCTGAATTTGTACCCACTGAATAGTGTTAGGGAATGCAGTGGCATTATTCTCAGACTAAGACAAGGAGTATAAGATTCTAGTCATAAAATTAATAGCTGTGTTTACAAGGTCTTTAAGATGCTGCCTATTTTTACTCAGTGAATCATTGCCCTTCTTTACAAAGTATATTTCATTAATCTTAGCAATGAACTCAAATCTCAGTGGAGTTGCTCTGCTTACATACCAAATCTGACGTTCTAAGTCTAAACTATTTGTCACAGTATTCAACTTTAATAAAATCTGTATTTATTGGAAGATACCGTTTCCTCACATTCTCTTAAATCAAAACAACTGATTCCTGTCAAGCTATTTCTCTCCCTCTTCCCCCTCCCTAGAGGAAAACAGTAGGATTTATAAAAAGCAAAATTCACTCCTGTGAAAAATTTTGCAATCCCAAAACTTAGCTTTATCCTCCAGCTGAACATCATCTACTAAGATCAAATGAAACTCCATCTGCAATGAGATATTACAGGAGTTAATACATCACTTGTTTGTGTTTTTTTTAAACAGTCATTGTGATTTGCAATCAGTCCAGATGAAAAGACAACAGTAATAGTGCATATCTATGCTAGCGAAGCATCTGCAAATCTCATCACCTTTTTAATGCAACAAGAAAAACCTCCTTAAAAAACAGTCTTCCCACAATTATCTGCTGGAATTAGGTATCAGGCCCTCTAACTACCTACACAAAATGTGATTTTTTTAATACAAGAAGGCAAGAGCCAGGAATGTGAAGAATTTACTTTCACTGAGGAGCAAGTGCTCAAATCGCCTCCATCAAGAAATTGTTCACCTTATGGGACTGTTCACGTCTGAAACTTATTACCTGCTTCAATGCTTATAAAATGGCATCTTCAGCTGGCACCTGCACTGGCAGGTTCACACAGGCAGCATTTGTACATTCCCTTTCAAGATGTGATGCTGCATCCCAAGATCTGAGCGATAACAGCGAGCACAGAGATGAACAAAGGGCAGAGGTCACAGCTTTGCTGCCTACCCTCCTTGGTATCTGGCCCTAGAAACATGCCAGACCTCTCACATTTACCTCTTCCCTGCACAGAATGCACATTTTAACAGAGTTTAATATCCAGCAGTTAATTCCCTATTTTAATTTCTTCTCAGCTCATTGTATCTAAAAGCCGAAATATATATTTTTTAAAAATCACTAAGTATTTTTTAAAATACAGGCCAGGGACTCTGAACAAAAGCATGCTCTGTCCTCACCTTGTAAAATATTTCTGGGCTTCTAAACAAGCTTCATGCCTTCACACAGCTGGTAAACGTTTGCTTAAAAATGTATTCCAACAATCCCTTTGAAAAAGTCCTGTAACATATAGACTTGAGTTTCATCTTGGAAGTGTCATTTACACAGCACACCCTTAAGTTTTAAAAAGCTGCCTTCTTATTTCACTCTTTGCAACTACCAGTTTGTTTATATCAACCACCACACGAAGGTCTTGGAGAGGTCACTCAATAAATAATAAATTTCCCCTATCTGCTTTCCCAGCTATGCTGACGGAGCCAGAGTTTACTTCCTTCACTTGCCTCCATGAATAATCCCAGTGTGGTGGTATTATTCAAGCCATAAGCTGCTAATAAGCAAGGATAAATTATTAGCAACCTGAAATGCTGGCAAGGTTAAACATTAACTTGTTGTGCAGTCAGATTACAGCATTACTTTTAGGCAAGCTCTGTGCAGTGCAGGCTCCTACCTGTGCCACCTCCACAGCCCTCCGTGGCCTCTGGTATTTATGATACACAGAAAAGAGAGATGTGTTCCCCATGAGAGCTGCAGGCAAACAGCATCCCAAAAAAGGAAGAGAAAACAATATGCTGAATCCATCAAAGATTGTTACTTCATAGACTTTTCACAGCCAAACAAACATTCTGCAGCTGGAGGTCTGCATGAGCCAGAGTAACAAATGTCCCGAGACCTGCTAGAGATTTTGGATTAGGCTGTCTGATGGAAGAGGTTGATCCTGTGCATGCATGCATGGACAGAGGCAAGTATTTCGTGTACAGGTCCTGAAGAATAATTACCTGAAAACACCTTTCTTTTTTTTTTTTCCTTTTGTTCCCATGATTGGCAGGGTTTGGGGATGGGGAGGGGAGATTTGGGTTGGGTTCATTTTTCAGTGTGTTGTGGCCAGTGGCCCACTGGCAGGTATCACACTCCTCTGGGGCATTAGGAGTGATCACTGACCTTACAACAGCCTCAGGGGTTTGATGGGTACATTTTACAGTGCCCATTTTAAGAGTGTTCACCTGGGACCTTGTCCCTCAGCCCTTGGTGCAACCCTCATTTCTTTGCCAATCTTCAGTTGTCTCAGGAATGGCTCCTTCAAACACTGCCATCAGCTGGCAAATTCCTACATTTCTATTCCCTTTTCCTCCCCACCTCTGGAAGAAGTTGGCTGTACTCACAGCTACCTGGGCAGGTGGATTTTGACACTTTTGAACCGTGATTTTCATGGCAGTGACTTTCCCCAACAATTCATAAGAAACCAAACTGTTTCTGGAGAGGGGACCCTGCTGTGAGTCAGTAGCAGTTGACAAGATGGAAAATCAGGGATAAGAATTTGACAGTGGAGCAGGGCTGCCCACAGGGTGCCACAGAGATCTGCAACAGGACTCGGACTATTCAGTGTATTTATAAATGGTCTGGAAAAGAGATAAATAACAAGATGGCATCTGCTGCCAAGATTAATTTCTTCAGGACAGCTGTAACAAAAACAGCCTGAAAAGAGTTGCAGGAGTATTTCGCAGTACTAAATCATTTAAAAATTAGGAGGATAAAAAAGCTATACTCTGTGTCAGCACAGTATTGCTCATGAAGGAAAACAACTCTTGCTATATCCACCAAACAATGGGCTCCAAATTAAACATTACAGCTCAGGAGACAAATTTCTGAGGCCAACATCAATGGGCCTAGTAATGAATATTTGTGGCAGTGGGGAAAAAATGCAAACAAACCTCAAGTTAAAATGGTGACAAGAAGAAAGTACAAAGGGGTCAGCATCACTGTGCCACTGCCCACAGTGCACACCAGTGCCAGGTAGTTTTGGTCACCCAATTCAAAAAAGGACACAGAATTAGAAGATGCAAAGGGGCAGAGATGACAGACTTGGACCTTTCAGCCTGGAGATACACTGTTTATTAGAGGACATGATGAAAGGTTATAAAATCATGGATGGTCTAATACAATCACAGAAGAAATGAAATCAACATGTTAAAAAAGTAAAAACCAAACCAACACAGCAAAAAAACCCCCAGAAATATTTGATTGATTTGTAGATAATTCCCTTTCTTCCCCCTCCAAGACACTTCCACATCTTCACAATGACTGCTTTCTGAGGCTGCCAAAACATGAGCCTTACATTGACCAAGTCCCTCATGAAGGACACGTGGGGAAGCTTGCAAGCTTTTGTTACATGACGGAACTCATCGCCACAGAAAGCTGCTCAGGCCACAAGCAGAAATGTGATCCAGAAAATGGATTAAATAAATTCACAAAGGATAGATCCCTCTGTTAAGTCTCACAGGGTAAAGCCACCTTCTGCTGAAAAAAATCAGCCTGAGGAGGGGCTGTGCTATCCATGAACTTCCACAGGCACCTGCTGCTGTTCAGTGTCCATCAGTGACATGTGACAAGGAGATTTACTTCAAATGCTTTTCTGTTCTATCACCAGCTCTCCCAACCAGAGTGCTAAAATTTTGGGTTTTTCTTTTCATTCCTGAACCATTCCTGTCTCTCATCCAGCAAAGACTGAAAGGAGATGCACACTAAACACACGAGGCTTCCAGGACAGGTGTATGGTAACCCTGAGAGAACTTTACATCATATGTAAATCATCTGGATAGTTCTTCCCAAAACTCTGCTGCTGCTGAGATAAACAAAGCACAAACTTTCCCAGATGTGTGCTTCATGAGGAATTCTCACTCAGCGTATGATTTATAATTTGGCATCCTCAGAAAACACAAAACCGTGATTCAAAGATGGAATGTAGATGTGGAATTGCTAAGGAGGGATATAGAAAGGGTTTATTCATAGATTAGTCCAAACTCCTGTATTTGCAGGCTTTTTCACAGCTCTCAAATGTTGCACTGGGCAACTATCCTTCCTCTCATAGTAAGATTAAGGATGAGTGTCCAGATTCCCTTCATTTTCCATAACTGATAGCCAAGTAAAATTTCCTCTGCAAAACTTGCACTGTGAGCAGTTGCATTTTTGTGCAACAAAAGAAGAAAAGTAGGTTGTTCCATTGATTTCTGCAGGAGAAAGGTTTCCTGTGCAAGTAGCAAGATCACTCCTACAAAAAACAACCCTATTGATTTCCAGAGTGCTTTTCACTAAAACCTCTCCTTCTTAGAGACCCAGAGCACCGGGAAAATAAAGAAACCACGTCTATAACAACCAAAACTAAAGAAGATGAAAGAGAGAACATCTACTGAAAGAGATTACCAATATAACCTTCATCTCCAGGATGAAACAAAATCTAACCTAAGAGTGAAGAGGAAGATGAAATCAGCAGAAAGCTAAGGACAAGCATTAAACAACACCAGTATGAATGAATATATATCTCCATATATCTATAGCTTCCACAGATATTTTGGCAACCTTGACTAAATGATGATTTAGCCTGGCATCCATTCTTTCCAGCTCATCTGCTTGTTAAAGGTGTCAGTTCCCTTGCACTGCCTACAGGAATATTTTGATGGAAGTGTCACAGAGGACCCACTGGTGCTGTTTTCACTTGGCATCATTGACATCATCCCTTTGTTTCTGAATCTCCTCTTCTTCCAGCTGCATTTCTCTCCTTTTTTAACCTTTTTTTTTTTCCCCACAAGAGGAGATCTTCCATCAGTGCCTTCTGCAGATTCTGCCAAGCAAACACCATTGTAACGTTACAGAATTTCTCCATCCTCCTGGCAGCTAGGCCCTTTCCTGGGGCAAACAAGATAAAATTGAGGGAGAACTCTGAGGCAGGCAGTAAATAAAGACTTCCTATAGAGCCTTCTCTCATTACACATGCATGGAGAGGAAAAAAGAACAGTTTCAGTAATTTTTGCCAGGAGCCTTGTCACACAGACTAAACACTGACCAAAGAGCAACCAAGGATAATAGGAGTGTGTAAATACATAAAGCCTTACATGTGGCCAGGAGACTGACATTTAATCCAAACTAATTAAATGTGTTTTAAACACTACATCAAAGACTTCTCAAATTCAAAGGTGGTGTCAGAAACAGAAGACAGGGAAAATAAACTACACAGAGAAGTGGGGAGAACAAAATATGGGAATTTTGGTTTACAAAAGTTTAGACTACTCCAACAGGGAGAGGAAATAAAATCATCCAAATTTATTCACTGGGAGAATGATACTAGGAAAAAGGGATGGGTTCAGGAGCACTGGGAACCAGCAAACAGCATCCAAAAAGTCATCATTCTCCACACCCACACAAGGTAAAGATTGGCTCTTTGGGTAGGGAAGCAAAGGAGCTATTGTATGAAAAATACAGGAACTTCTAGAACTTGCAACATAACCTCAGCCTACCAGGAAAAGCCAGGCTCACAGTGAAATCATGCATTCAATGGGACCCAAGAGAATACTCAACCAAAGCAAAAAATAGCTGCTCCAGCTTATTCACCGCCTCTCTGGCATCCTGGGGACAACAGGGAGCTTCACCAGCAACCTCAGCAGGACCAACTGCCCAGAAATACCCTGATGAAATACCCTGTGTGTCCTGCCCCTTCCCCAGGGCCTGACCCCACCACAGAAGCTGTTTTGGCTGGCTGTGAGGTGGGGCAGGATGAGGAGCACGTTCAGCCTCCCTGCATGGCCAACCTGTCCCTTGGCATGAGGAACCCATCATCAGGAGAGAGGAGAAGGAGAAGGAGAAGGAGAAGGAGAAGGAGAAGGAGAAGGAGAAGGAGAAGGAGAAGGAGAAGGAGAAGGAGAAGGAGAAGGAGAAGGAGAAGGAGAAGGAGAACTTTACAGCACCTTCCAGTACCTAAAGGGGCTCCAAGGGAGCTGGAGAGGTATGGGACAAGAGGGAATGGATTCAAACTGGCAAGGAGTGGGTTCAGGTTGGATATTGTGATGGACTCACATCCAATGATGGCTGAATGCACCAAATCTGAGCTGGGCCATCCAAGGTGACAGGCTAGAAGGAGGAAAGAACAAATCCTGCTCAACTCCACAAGACCATAACTGGTGAGGAACAGAAAGCACCTGGAAAAATGAAAACTGTACAAAAGGGACTGCATGGGAGTAAGGGAAATTTAACCAGGGGGAAAAAAAAAAAAAAGTAATCAAGATTTCTTGGGCTCATTAAAAAAAATCTAGAGAGACAGACCCATAAATGGAGTCATTTTTACATCAAAATGTTTAATGCCTTCAAAAGTACATGGCAGACCAGGGACAAGATGATGTAGTAGGCCTTTCCCAATGGCTTCCAGTAGTTTCCCTTTAGCTCTATCCATGTGGTTTTACTGCCTGAACATCTCTGCTGCAGTGAGAACTGGCTGGTCCCTGAGCACAAACAAGCTGCATTTCCAACCAGCAAGCAGTGCCCATGAAGTCCATGGGACTACTCATGCGTAGCAAACGCATCCCTAGGTGCTGGAAATGATGGATATAGACATTTTTCAGCCTTGGCTGTAGCACCAAAAACTCCTCTGTGCATAACTATTCTCATCCTGGAACGCAGACAGCCACCCTTCCTTCACTATTTGCATTACTTGCTCCCAGGTCTGAATTGAGGTCAAATTGCCAGTTGAACAGCCTCATCCATCTTCCTCCTCACCTGTGTTTTGTTCCATCCCTTCATTTTTAACAGCCAACTTGGTGCATTTTTTTTTTATTAAGTAAAACACCCATCATCTTTGCAATATTTTCTTTAGATTGTTTACTTTAATTTTGATTTCCCTACTTAATCTTTTTCACAAAGCTGTATGCATTTTCAAATCTTCCAAGGAAAATAATTACAAAGATAATCCAGCTGAGTGTAATCAAACTGCAGGGTTCTTTATTTTCCTGGCCTTTTAATTTAATTTCACATCCTGTGGTCTTAAAGAAATATTAAGATTATATCATCTTGTTATTGTTTAGATTACATGCCAGTAAAAATAGGGGATAACCAATTCTTTTCTTCCCCACTGCCACACAAAAAACTCATACAGCACACAGAATATTTTCAAAATAAAGACGCAGGGGAAGATCTCAGATGAGCATGAGTTAGATCTCTAACTCCCAATTTTCTGTCCAGCACCTGTGTTTATTTGGTTGGGTTTTTACATAAGCACAGTAACTGCTTTGATAAAACAATCTGCTTTTAAAGTTTTTCAGTGCAACAGTAGGGATCCTGATGTGATATTGTAGCTTTCCCTGGATCAATACAAACCAGAAGTCATTCACAGAGTAACACTGGCAGAAAACCAGTGTGGGAGAAGAATCAGTCAGAAGAAACAACAAAACCACAACTTGTGTCTCTACCCTTGCCCCCATCCTAGCAGTCAGTTTTGAGGTTTGTGGGGATCACAACACATCTGCAGTAAGTCTGGCTACACAACTGGGGCTTCAGACCCTTCCCTGCAAACATCAAAGTCCTTGGCACACAGGTCTTCCTCCTCTGAGCTGGGAAGAGATCATTAGCAGCTCTCAGCTAGCACAGCAGTACCTGGAAAGGGAGCTCATTTTCCAAGAAGTCAGCCAGGATGCAATTGTGGGGTCTTTGTTGTGTATTTTTTCCAGGAGTAACACACTGTGCTGTCCACGGGTATAAAGGAAAAAGGAAGCAGAATCAGCCACCAAACAGGTGTAACATGGCCCCAGGGCCTAAAGCAGCAAAGTCAGAGCTGCTGAATTCCTCTCAAGCTGTTTCACCTTCCAAATGGGGCAGCACATGCCAATCCAAACTCACTGGGGACACAGGCATGGACAGGTAGGGCTCATCTTGGGGCACAAATGTGTTAGAGATTTTCATTCTGAAGCTGTTTATTGCAAAGACACGTGGGTTGGTTTGGTCCACGTGCTGCTGCTCTGGCAACACTCAGCAGAGCATCATTAAAACCACCTCTTTTGGGTGTTTTTGACTAAGTTCTCAGAGTATTCTTAACTAATACAAAAAAAGAGCCATAAAGTTATGTCAATGTCTTGTGTAAGTACAGAAAATTCTTTTCTGAGTGGATAATTTCAGCAACACTAAGTTAAAACCTGCTCAGAAAAAGAACATACTGATAACAGAGACAGGCAGTCTCTTCTTAGATTTATTATTTTGCACTTGAGGAAAGCAATCCCATGAGATTAATGGAGCAGATGTAAGTAGTTCTACTCAAACCTCCACGGTTAACATCTGTACTAAAAGTTTTACTACATAATAGGTTCTCTGTGTTAATAACCTGGCTCACTACTAAATATTTTTTAAATGCCTACAAACCCAACAAGACAGATAGCAATCAGGCCATAACAGTTCCACACAACAGCACAGGAAGGAGCATGGTCCTCTGTCCAGTGAAAAAGTTTGGATGGAAGAGCTCTTGATTTCTCCAGCATTGCCACATCGCCAGCCCTGCTGCCATGCCTGCAGACTGGAGAACCCCAGAGTGCCCACCAAGGGCACAGCTACAGCTCTACCTTGCTCTGCATCAACCCTGCTATCAAAAAATATAAAAAAAACCCCACAGGAAATATATTTCATGCCAGTTCTACGCACACATTTGCCCTAAGCCGGGTGTGGCTACAGAACTAATTCCCTTCTCTAAAAAGAAATTTTGAAGTGATTCACACTTACACATTATTTTCAGAAAGGGCTGAAAAGTCCTCTTTTCTGAATTTCCTTGATTAAAATATAATGAGATAGTCTTGACTCTTCCAGGTACTTTTATTTTCCCCAGAAAGAAATGGTTCCAGGAAACAATTTTTTTTAAACTACTGCTTAAAAGTACCCTGTTGCATCTGAAACAATGGCTGACTCCATTCTTGAAATACTTTTTTTGAAAGCTATTACAGTGGTGAGCTTCTCTGGAACTCTAAAAAGAAAACTAAACTGAGACACCACATGGAAGCTTCCTCTGCTTACGATGTTTTCCATACAAAGCATTTTGGGTTTACGTCAAGGGATGGAGGACAGGCCCTTAGATTCTGTATTCAGTGAACTGGTTAATGAAGTTCCAATGACCATATTCTCCATGGAGTTTTGGCTGTCACTGCAGCCACCTTCTTTCCTTCAAAATATGCTTTTCATTGTTCTCCTCCCCTTTTTCCAACTGCTCTCCAGCCAAGTTCTTGGAAAGCAATCACACTTCATGTTTGGGATTTATTGCTAGTCTTTTGCCAGTACGGACACACACAAATCTCTCCTGTGATCATCCTGCAAAAGCAAGCTAAAAATACAACAATTTATGAACAGGCACATTTTGCATGTTACATGGCATCAGTGTGCACTCATCAAAAAATTCAGAGAGTATAAAAGGTCGCCCCTTTTGTCTAGGCCACAAGAAGGCTCTGCTTGGGTGCCATAAATAAGCTTATTTTAGCATTCCAGCCTACCTAAAATGGGAAAAAAGCATCTGCATTGTGTTTCAGTGGTTGCAGATTTTTTTCCTTTTACACGGTAAACTTTGTGCTTTAGAAACTCTAGGTTTGACAAAAAACACAGTTCCTCTTCCAAAGTGGCTGCTTGAAAACCAATGACTAAATTAGATATCACAGTTATCATTAAAACTTCGAAGTGGTGAGAATTGTCTGTTTGTACAAATTTTTAAAGGATTTTGCAATTTCAGAGTCAAGTTGTATTTCTGTTTTGACATGTGTTTCAGGTTGTCTGATGAAGCTCATGCCCACAGAAGCAGCAGGAAACATCAGGGAAGGCTGATCTTATGGCTAGGAAGGAATAGTTCATGAGGAAGAGTATTCAGGTAATCACCAAGCCTTGGTCATGCTTTTCAGCCCATATTGTTTATTTTTCATACAAATACTGGAATTTAATTATCAGTCTCTTTGAAAGATTTGTCTTCTATCAGCTCATTGCTTCTGACAGGCAAGGGCAGATTCAAGAGTCTGTTGATACAATTTAAATCTTCTCCGGATTAGGACTGTTAAAGTTCCTCTGAGACCTTGGAAGACTCAGTTCTGGGTCTCTCCTGCTCCTTGCTTGTGATGATGCCCTCTGTCAAACAACCACAGATTGGGAAAGTGAACTGGGACTCACTGCCCAACGTGGACTGGTTGCTGGCAGCGTGGTGCATCTCCAGTACTCATGGCTGGGTGATTCCGTGCCTCAGACACCACTGCTGAGCCCCAGGAACAAGAAGGCTGATGAAAAGAAAGGTCAGTGAAATGGCTTTAAACTGATGGAGGGCAGGCTTAGATGGGATATTGGGAAGAAATTCTTCCCTGTGAGGGTGGGGAGGCCTTGACATAGGCTGCTCAGAGGAGCTGTGGCTGCCCCATCCCTGGAAGTGTCTGAGGTCAGGACGGGGCTTAGAGCAACCTGGGATGGTGGAAGATGTCCCTGATCATGGCAGAGGGTGGCACTGGATGATTTTTAAGGTCCCTTCCAACCCAACCATTCTATGATGTCAAGAAGATCCAGATAAATGTTTTACCATCTCATAATCCAGGGTCCTTACTCAACCCAAAATGACTGCAATTGTTATTGTTTTGATTTTCTTTTTATGACTCTCATCTTTCTTGTCTTCCCTTCTCAGCTTATTCTTTTCCCCAGGCAATACTAGATAGTTCCCAAATACCTATTTGGTTCCTATAATTAAACCAGATGAATTTTCTATTCAGTCTGAAAAGGGATTAACGATTTGTGAAATGGGACTTTGCATTCAAGAAATGAGAAATTATAGTTGAGGAAACAGCATAAATTTACTCCTAATAAATAATGAATGGACTTTCAAATGCAGTAAATCTCCATTCTTACATGTTCAAACTGACAGACATCTGAGTATAACAAGTAACTTATGTGTAATTTTGTGTCAAAACCTTCATATTCTGCAAAAATATTAAAAGTTCCTGAAATTTATTCTCTGCTCAAAATTATTCACTGAAATGCATTTTTGTATGTGAACCACATTTACTCTTTTTGTTGCTCTAATAAGATTACTCATGTATCACATGGCATCAGTTAATTCTGGGTGTGCTTCTCATTGTGATCATCAGGATTTAAGTGCAAGTATTTGTGTAGCAGTTATAAAACTTGCCCCCTGGTATTTCAGCTAAAAAGCTCACTTTACATCAGGGGTGAAAGAACTCAGATAGGGGACCACAGGAACAAAACCAACAAATGCTACCAAGGCCACAGCAAAAAAGAGTTGCAAAATTTAAGCCAATATTTGCTATAAAACATTTGTGGTGGACACTCAGCCCTACTTCTGACTCCCTCAAATGTCATCACTGCTGGATTTCACACTGCAGCTCTACCTAAACCTCTCTTTGACATTCCCTTTGCTTCTGAGAGTAGATTTGTGTTTGACAAAACTTCTGCCTTTAGTAACATTTGCAGAGTGGATCCCATAATTTTTCTTCTGCTAACATTAAGGACCACATTGCAGGCACCAACCAGCATGTGATTGAGCTAATACAGCTTTTAATTTTGATTTCACAAGTGGAAACACACAGGCATGTACTTGGCTTAGGCTGCACGTTCACCTAGCTAAATCTATTGATGGAGTCTGCAGGACCTGGAACAAACTTATTTTTAGATACCATATGAACTTGCTTTTACTCTTGGTCTAACATATGTTGTCTGCTGCCTTCATCTGCAATGAAAGCCACCCACATTACTTGCTGCAAATTTTAAAACAACTTTACTCACAGCAGGTTGCAACAATAACTAAAGTGTGGCAACCTATCTCATACAGCAATAATACTTGTGGCTCTGATGTCAGGTACATCATTTGCCCTTTGTTCTTAATTTTAAAAAATTTCATATCCCCTCCAAAAAAAAAAAAAAGAGCTTAAAAAATAAATTTGCACCAGGCCTCCAAAAAATGTTGTCGGAAGTTCATACATGAACAGTTGGAATGTAGTTTGGGGGAAATCTTGATAAATTTCTGCCATTTGGATTATAGCTAACAGCTTCTTTAATACAACTCCAACACAATAAAGCAACATGAATGTAATCATCTTCTTGAGAATGGTAGAAAAGGACCATAAAACGGAGTGGCACATTTAAAATTACTTGCAAAATATCAGCTCTCTGTAAACAACACACAATAACTGTAATTAAGACCAGTCCTTTAAAGTATTCCTGAAGTCTACTGAAACCTAAACCGGCAGTGTATGACTGGAAGCAACAACTGCATCCTAAACGACATTAAAAATGACAACAGAAAATAAAAGATCTCCATCAGAAGTCAAAAAGTTATAATCCACTGATCTGCTGAATGGGATAACACCTTTGCCCTTATTATTTGTAGAGCTTTTCTGGGAGGATCTCAGGACTTTACTCTTTAGCTAAGCCTCAAAAGTTCAACAGCCTGTGAGTTATATAAACACTATTTTACAATTTGAGTTATTTTCCCAGCAAAAGGATCGCTCCAGGGGCGGACTATTTGAACGATCTCTCTTACAAAATGAATGCTGCTCTACTCGTAGTTCCACAGCTTCAGAGTGGCCGAGGCTGAAGCCCACCCAAGCGGTGCCCAGCCTCGCTCGCAGGCAGCTCCAGCGCTTCGGCGGACAGTGGAGAACACGCTGCAGGTTGTACCGCACCTAAAAACGCCTGGTCCAGCAAGTGCTTTCAGGAAAGAAACTCTGAGCAAAGGCTTGGAAAAGTGCCTTATTTTAAGCAGCAAGCAAGTAAATAAACACAAACATAAAAATGGGTTGGAGCAGACAGAAGGCGATCGCGTCTTGGCAGCGATGCCGCAGCCGTAAGACGTGTTGCTTGTGCGTGGCGCTCCCGCTCCAGCCGGAGGGATGCTCCCGGGCGGACGGAGGCTCCGCGGGGAGCCCCGAGCCCCGGCCCCGCCGTGTCCAGCGCCCGGCTCCGCGCCCCGCAGCCGCGGGAGGATTTCCGCCCGCGCGGGGAGAGGACAGCGCGTCCGCTCCCCACGGGGGAAAAGAAAACCCCGGGAGCCCGATCCCCCAGTGGTTGTCGGGGTTCGGCTCTGCGAGTCCTCGGGGTCGGGACGGGGATGCTGCCGGGAGCCCCCCGCCGCAGACGGCAGCAGAGCGTCTTTTCAGGGCGCCCCGCGCCGAGCAGCGGCGGCTCCGCGCCGGCGGCTCCGGCATCGCCCGGAGCATCCCCGGTGCCCGAGCGCGGCGGCGGCCGCGGGGGACGGCCCCCGCTCGGAGACCCCCGCGCCACCCGCGGGCGGGGGCTGAGCCCCCAGCCCCTCTGTCCGGCTCCGGCTGGGGACAAACACGCTCTCAACAATGGGCATGTTTGCAGCAACATGATCTCACCTAATAACGCCGAATAAGGCAATGACTGTACGGGGAAGCGATACGATCCCGCCGGTCTCACCACACGGCGCGGAAAGCTATTTGCAGATTTGCTAAGCCCTTTTGAATGAATGCATCTGCAGCTGACCTTTAACAATAGACGCTGAAATAGCACAATCTGTGGGACCAGATTTGAGGGGGGGAGGCGGGAAGGGGGAAGGAAGAGATGGGTGAATATTGTAATCTCTGCAATCTCATTCACTTCCTTTCCCAAACCCTCGCGCACAGGGAAAAACAGCGGTATTTTCCTTTTCACCGGGGCTCTGTCTCAAACAAGCCGTTTCCAACGCCGGCACAGCCACATGGCACCCCGACAGCCGCCGCCGGCGGGACCGGCGCGCATCCCCACCGGTGCCCGCCCGCATCCCGCGGGCATCGCTCCGCGGAGGGGCGACTGCGACAAGGATGCTCCAGCCCCCTCTCCCCTCCCGCCGCTCTCTCACCTTCCCTGGCTTTCAGCAAAACGGTGTTGGCAACGATGTTTTCCAGCTCCATTGACGAGCTCGGGCAGCGCAGGCAGCGGCACTGCAGCAGGACGTCACTCCGAGGTGCGGAGTCTCCGGGCGACCACCCGCCTCCTGCCCCTAGCGCGCTGTTCCCCCGCGCATCATCCCCGCCCGCCTGCCCGCTCCCCCGCGCTCCCCGGGCGGAGGCGGCGCTCCCCGCACTGCCTGCTCCGCCGCGCCCCGCTACTCCATCCTCCGCCCCGCCGGCTCCCCCGGTGGTTTGAGGGCTCGGGCGCTCCTGCCTCCCTCCCCTGGGGGTGTGGCACCGCGGAGCGGCCCCGCAGCCCCGCGCAGGCGCCGGCCCCGCCGGGCTGGGCACGCCGGGACGTGTAGTCTTGGGGTGGCCCCGCCGCACCTGGCGCCGGATCCGCAGCCGCGCAGGGTCCCCAGGGAGGGATGGCCGCTGTCCGCCTCGGGGAGGGGGAGAACGCGGATAGGGGCATGGGCAGAGGCCGGCCAGAGCGTCCCGGGCGGCGAGGGTGGGTGTTCGCCGCCGGTGATGCGCGGGGCGATGCGCGGGGCTCCTGCGGTCCCGGCCCCGACGCAGCTCTGGTGCCGCGCTCCATCCCGCGGCGGCGGCCCGGGGTTCCCCTTGTCCTGCCCGTGTTCCCCAGGGCTCCCCGGCCCGGCTTTTCGTGCTCGTCAACCCCCCGCAGGTGCCCACACTCGTGGGACGGGGTCGCCGACACCCGGCAGACGTCTTCCCCCCTCGCCCTTCTCCTCCGGCCGGGGCTTCTCGCCCTTCTCGGGATCTCAAAAGCCCCCTACAGAGGAAGAACCCGAGGGAACCCCATCTCTTCTGCCACACTATTGTTTTCACCCTTGTAAGGAGCTGTGTGAGGCATCAGCCACTTGTGGAAAGTCTGTGAATTTTAAGCGCTAGATTACAACATAAACTCTCTCCTGTATACATAGGACAGATGCTCATGTCAGCATGATTCTGATTTTCCTAGCAACGGGGTAGATCGATTCATCAGGTCAGGCAATGAAAGAGGAATAAAAGCGACCCATTACTCTCACTGACACTCTTCCCCCATCTGTATTTGCATTGATTAAATCCACATGAAGAAAATCAAATTAACATGCACCTTCTTGTAAGTGGAGTGTAGACACTACTTTTTTCTTTTTTTCTTTTTTTTCTTTTTTAATTGTACCAATTTATTTCTTTCCACTGCCACACAGAAATGACCTGCAATAGCACAGCTTGCAGACTGCCTAGAACCCATTTTCTGCACATAGGAAATAGATGAGAAATGCATTTAATGAATAATACCTTGGGGGTAAAATTGCTACAATAAATGCCTTTTGTACCTGATTAAGTGTCAAAGGTTTGACCTTTGAAAGTTATTGTGCATAGCAGGTGGCACTGCCATGTACAATCTTCCACAGCCTCTCTCCTGTCGCTTCAGAAAAACATTCAGCCTTCAGAGCCATTCCATGTTGTGGTTACTTTCTTTGTAATACAAGTTCTATATAGCAGCAGTTGTGTCTGTAAGTACCGGAAGATTTTTCTCTGATTAAATAATTCTTGAGGGAGAAATTGCTTCCTGGAAACCAGAGCCTTAGCACAGACATGAGGCTCCTAAAGAGCATCTGCCCTGCTTGTTGTTTGAACTCTTCTGTGCAAGCACTGAAGTAAACAGAGTAGATTATGCTCCGTTCTAAGTGCATTTCACATTCCTGCCCAGCCTCCCACTAATGATCATCATAAGGACAATGCAAACATCACAACGTGGCTGATGGTGGAAGACAGAACTTTTACTGTACAGAATGTTTTTAATGCTACAAGCAACTCGTCTCTCCAGAGGGTAAATGAAGGCATGTGTCTAAGTGCCCATTTTGTGAAGCACCACTCACTGCAGCAGCGCTGGGATATCACTGTGTCTGCTGCACCTCAGGATGAGACTGATCAGTGGGGAGGGGTTTACCTTCATGGGAGACTCCACAGGGAGCACTGACTGTGTTTGGTGAGTTATTTTTATAGAGGCGCCTGAATGAAGAGGGCAGACCTTGAAGAGCTCAGGTATGAGTTGCACTGGAAATCAGCACGTGCATCCAACAGCTCTACTGCTCCTCTTTTCTCTAGTATCTGTATGTACCTCTAGATATGTGGAGTCACCCACAGTGTCGCCCTGTGGGACAAAAGTATGACTCCAGCACGCTGATGTTGTCCCGTATAGTTTCAAATATTTAATTCTTGAAAGGGCAAACCTATTTATCAAAAGAGTTACGACAGATGGAGTTTGGAAATCCCACGGAGCTACCTAGTGTTCATGAGCGGCGCAGCTCTGGCACGCTTCACGATCCTGGCAACCAAAGGCACGCTCACCCAGCTCCCGCAGGAGCAGCGACAGGCAGCCAGCAGCGTGTGTGCTGCTGCCACAGGGGCTATTGCAGCTCAGCTGCATGCATGGCTTTGCATTGAAGTCGACCAGAGGCAGCCACATAACTTAAATGTGGCTGAGTGCAGGGAGTGGGGATATCTGAGCTCTGCTACCGGGCTGCTGCGGGTCTGCAATAATATATGTCTTAGTTACACGTCTACGCGGAGAGCAGCAATTCTGACTCCATGTTTATTGGGAAGAGCAACGGAGAGGGGTTTTTTCAATATTCTTATGTTAACTAACAACCACCCCCCCCCTTGTTTCTAATAAATCTGACTCACTGTGGTGCACTAGGACATGGAAGGAGGTACGTTCACTAGCACTCACTAGCACTACTTTGAAAAACAAAGTCAAGGTGATTAGTCCTCACGGCATCTCACTTTTCTACTGCATTTTTTAAGACTGATTTAACCCCTGATATATGACACAGGCCTTATTTAGATGGATGGCCCCTTTCATGGATGCGGCTCCCCACATGTTGTCAGCGCAAGTTCCACTGCACAGAAAGTTCACCAGTTGGCTTTTGCAAAACCCACTGCAGCATTTGGACTCTTACCTCATGACTGCTTCACAGCTGTCAGTATCTTCATTCTCATGTCACCTGGAACAACTGGTTCGCAAAACCAACAAAAAAAATTAGGAAGAGGTAGATTTATTTATATCCATTTTCTCTTGTGGTGACACAGTCCTTTAATTTCAAGCTATGTTCACACTTGATTTAATGGAACAGTCAGGTTCTCTGTGAGTGAGGGAGAAGGAAACAGAAGACCTGTAAATCTGTTCCACTGCTTATCTGACTCTATTTGCTCTTGTAAAATGGTGCTGAAATACGTGGACTCAACGACAGAGTGGCAGGGAAGGAATGCAGGGAAGGAACACAGGTCTCTTTTGCTGGCCTAAATATCCTGATTCAACACTTGCTAGGAGAAAAAGGAAAATTTAGTCTGAATTATATGCAGAAGCAACCAATATTGGAAGGAAAAAAAATGGGAGAAGCTATCAAAAAAAAATTTCATATTCTGAAAAACGTGCTTTCTAAGGTGCTTTAAAAATGTGCTTTAAAATTTCCATCTGAAGTCATTCAGGAGAGGCTCCTAAAAACCTAGAAGTGCTGAACATCAGGGTAAAGCAGGGCTGGCAGCCATCTTTCCTTTTTGGGAAAAGCGAGGTTTGTAAATGAAACGCCAACACCGAGCGAGACCCAAATGCATCAGTGTAATAGGAACAGGGAAGCAGCGAGGCACAGTGTGATATTCTGAGCCACTCGAAGGATGAGTCATCGGCAGGGTGGGCTCGCACAGCTCCAGCCAGAAACGCAGCGGCAACACACCCAGTTTGATCCTGCCACCAGAGAAAAACCGCCCGGCCTCAGCACGGCCACCTCGAAATGGAAGGATAAGAGCCCTGGTGAACCAGATGTCAGAAAGGCTTTCGCCTATCCTTGTCAATTGGAAACATACCCTAACAGCACCTATCTGCTAAATCCACGTTCTAACACTTAATTAATGCAGTAAAGCCCATTCATGATTAGCCCTAAGCTGGATTGTGCTTGGAATTGCTTCTGAAAGTTATTGCTACGAACGGGCAAATTCTTTCTCCTCCTGCTGAGCTTGGGTATCAGCAGGTGGGAGCACACAGGCCTGTGAGAGCATTTGCAGGCAGCTGGAATATTTTCCAGCGCCCCTGTGTGCAAGGACAGAGGCTGCCATCTACCAACAGTCACGGGGTGATGCATCGTGTTGCCTGAGCCAAACTTTATACTTCGGTTTAGATAAAAATGCTTATGCCTCTGTTGTTTTTTCCCATTTTCCAGCCTCTTTTTCAGTTATCTATTTCCTCAAGGTAGAGGACGAATGATTGTTACAGCATTTGATCACATGGAATAACATAACCTTCTAGAAAATGAGCAGATTTTATTTTTAAACAAGCAGACATATGTATGCTATACTCTGCACAGAATTTGCCATTCAGTGATCTGCAGCAGCAGTTCTGATTTGGGATTTGCTTATCCCTTTCATCAAGTTTAGAGAGAAACAGAGAATCTTTCCCCATAAAATGTTGTTGTGTGAAAGATGATCTTTCAAAGAGCTCTTTAAAATCCAACCCTTACAAAACAACAATGGAAACAACACACAAGAATTATCTAGTATTTTTTATCACCCGGTCTTGTAGTTTTTCACCAGACAGACATAGTTAGCTATTCCCAGATAGGAAAAGAGAAGCACAAAATGGGAGCAGGCAGATAAGTATCCTAACCAAAAAGAACATTCACATCTCCCATTACCTATTCAAGTGCCTTATGGACTACTCTGCACCTGGTCTACCAACTTCTCCTTAAAGCCTGCTGAAATCCCTGGAGAGTCTTTCACCAATTTCACATCTAAATTTGAATCAGGCTGAAAGACAGCAAAGGAGACAACTAACAAGATTCGGAAAAAGCTGTGCATATGGTATCACTCGGTAGATTGATTTAGAGCTTCGGATGTCAATAAGAACCAAGCTTAGCAGCTGCTCTAGCCTGTGCCAGAGCCAGGGCTGAGGAAAAAGGAACAACTTTGATCAGGTGCACTTTGGCAGTGACAAGGTCCGTCTTCAGACTGCAGGGATGCTCATTTTGCAAAAGCAAAATGGAAAATACCCCCCATTAAATGGCAGTAGTTCAAGCTTTTGCACGGAGGTCTGAGAAGCTGAATTACGCTGCCTCCGTAACAAAGCATGAGCAATATTTCCCCACCTGCAAGCCAAGAGTTTAAACAAAGAGTTTTAAACAAATATAACTTTCCGGGGATGGGGGGAAGGGCATTGGTTTAGAATACATCAACTTAGAAGTTTTGTGAATAATCATCTGTGGATGAGACAGCCATCCTCAGGAAATCCGAGCAACAGCCCTTTTCTGGCTGCCACAATGCAGCTCCCACTGCTGAAGGAAAGCAACCTGGCCACCCCTGGGCATACAGTTTGCTGCCCAGCCCCAGGGCACTTGTCTGGGCAAGCACGTCTCTGTGTCCAAGGGCATGTGCCAGGTTTCAGACATGAACACAGTCATGCCATCCTGCACTGCTCTGAAAAGAATCAGCCCAGGTAATGGCTGATGGTTTTGCTGCTCTCCACCTACAGCCACTGCTCCACAGGTGTCCCAGGCTCAGCTTCACTGCTCACTGCTCCACTTTGCAGCCCTCAGCAGTGGCACAAAGACCTCCTATATGTCTACCCTGGTTACAATCTCCACATCGCTCCTTCCCTCTCCTAATGCAAGGCTGCAGACTAGGACACAGCTCATCCACACTCTACCTGACTTGCTTTCTAATGTACAAATTGTTCACTCACTTCCACTTTCATGTTTTGAGTAGATAACATTATTCTGACTGCTCTGCTAGGAATTACTTTTTTTTTTTTTTTTGAGAAGGTTTTCAGAGCCACATTTCCAGCTGTTATTGGCTACATTTGGATTAATAAATTCAAGGTGTCAGTGACTGAAATTTGCCATGATGTTAAATGCCTGACAGAGGTCTCAGCACGCTTTTGGACAACACCAACTAATATTACCCCAAACAATTCCTAGGCACAGTAGAGAGTTAATACCAGCTAGTTATCAACCCTACAGGCAGGTTGAACACAATCATTCCTCCTTTGAAGGCTCAGAGGTTTCACTAGTACAGAGCTGACTGGACCATGCAGATGGATCAGTACCAGGAATAAGTTCAGAAGTGTAGATTTAGCATTCATTGAGCTCATCCTGGGGGTAGCTGACATTGCTCTGACTGCCTTTGGCTTTGCTCTCGGATGCTGACAGCTGAGCTTATCCTGCTAGCAGAGCCAGACTTTTCTCTAGTTCACAAGGTCTGCCCTTTCTAAAATGTCGTGGATATTAATAAATATATGAAAGCAGAAATTACTAAAACCCAGAAGAGAAACTGAGTTCAGCTTGGTTTAACTGTTTAGATGAAGGAACAGAGAAACAAGCGAGGAGCTGAGAAGATGGTTAAGGGCCTTGAGGGGATGCTGTATGGAGTGGCTGAGGGCACTGGGTCTGTTCAGGCCGGAGCAGAGGAGACTGAGAGGCAACACATTGCAGTCTATAACTTCTTTGTGAGAGGAAGAGGATGGGCAGACACTGATCTCTGCTCTGTGGTGATCAGTGACAGGACCCAAGGGAACAGCCTGAAGCTGAGTCAGGGGAGGTTTAGGTTGTATATTAGAAAAACCACCAGGTTTTGGAAAAAACAGTGGGTGATTGGGTGCTAGAAGGAGCTCTCCAGGGAAGTGGGCACAGCACCAAGCCTGACAGAGTTCAAGAAGTGTTTGGACAACGCTATCAGGTACATGGTGTGACTCTTGGGGTGTCCTGTGCAGGGCCAGGAGCTGGACTTTGATGACCCTTGTGTATTTCTTCCAACTGAGAATATTCTGTGATTCTGTAACTGTAATCCGAGTGAGTTCAATAATGTCGGAGCCAATTGTAAGCGTGTATGTGGAGGGTTTCTGAGCACAAGCTGGGCTGTCTCAGCACACAGCAAACACCACCCATCCCTGCGAGGCCGGGGCCGGCGGGCTCAGCCCGGGCACAGCGCCGGGGACACGGCACTGGTGAGGCCACACCTCGAGGGCTGTGTCCGGTTCTGGGCCCTGCCGTTCTGGAAGGACACTGAGGTGCTGGAGCAGGTCCAGAGAAAGGATGGGAGCTGGGAAAAGGTCTGGAGCACAAGTCCTGTGAGGAGCAGGTGAGGGAGATGGGGGAGGCTCAGTTGTGTCATTCTTCACAGCTCCCTGACAGGAGAAGTCGGGGTCGGGCTCTGCTCCCAGGTAACAAATGGCAAGACAAGAGGACATGGCCTCAAGCTGCGCCAGGGGAGGTTTACGTTGGACATTAGGAAAAATTTCTTCACAGAAAGGGTGATTAGACATTGGAATGGGCTGCCCAGGGATGTGGTGGAGTCACCGTCCCTGGAGGTGTTCAAGGAAAGACTGAACCTGGCCCTCGGTGGTATGGATTGGTTGACCCAGACCTGTTCGGCCGTGGGTTGGACTGCACAGTCCGAGAAGCCTTTCCCGACGCGATCGATTCTGCGATTCTGTGCCTGTGCGTCCCTCACCGCCCCTCTCGGGTTCCCGCCCCCGGCGGCCCGTCCCGCTCCGCCCGCCGCTCGACATGGCCGCCGCGCTGGGGAGGCTGCTCCGCGCCGCGGTGAGTGAGGGTCCGCCCGCGGGCCTGCCCGCCCGGCCCGGCCCGGCCCGGCCGCCGCGCTGACCCTCCCTGTCCCTCCCTGTCCCCGCAGGTGCCCGTGGCTGCCGCCGCCGGGAGGAGGGGGACGGCACGGCCCCCGGCCTGCGCCCGCCGTCCCTTCAGCCTCGGTAAGTCCGGGAGGGTGAGCGGGGGACGCGCCCGGAGAGCGCTCCCGGGCCCGGCCCGCAGCTCTGCGTTCTCCCCTCTGCAGGCTCCTCGCGGTTCGCCGCGGCGGTGACCCAGCAAGCCCCGTCCTTTAAGGGAACGGCCGTCGTTAACGGAGAATTCAAGGAGCTGAGCCTAGATGATTTCAAGGGGAAATACCTGGTTCTCTTCTTCTACCCCCTGGACTTGTGAGTGCGGGTTTTTCCCCGTGCCGATGGGCCTTCTGTCCTGCTGAAGGTCACAAGCGCTGCAGGTCTTTCTGGTTTTGCCCGAGTTGGGCCAGTCTTGCAGGGCAGATGTGCCTGTTTCTAGAGCGTGAGTGATAAGATTGGGGGCACATGGCCCTTGTGTGTCAAAGCAGTGGATAGGGTGGCTGGAGAGCATCTTCTAGCTGCAGGGACTGCATCAGGAGCTGGCTGTGGTTCCTGTTACAGTCAGATCCTAGGGTTGAGGGCATTGCCTTGCAATTTGGGGCTGCTTTGGAGACTGTCCTTGAAGCAGCAAGGCCAGCAGAACTGCAACTACATGGCACCAAGGCAAAACATGACAGGATGCAGGTCAGTCTGCTCAGAAGACTTGAATTGCCAAGAGCATCCTGGTGCATGTGGGCACATGGAGAAGGGTTTAACATGCAGACCTTTCTGCTATAGTTTCCAAAAACTCTCTGTCTGGAGAGTGTCTAGCAGAGACAGTTTCTCCATCTTTGTAAGGAGTCTGTCTAGAACTCGGAGAAGGTAACTGGTGTGCCAGCTGTGTGGCTGCGGCTCTTGGTTTGAGACTGAAACTAATCTTGAGCAGGCTAAAAGTATCAGTCTAAAGAAAACGCTTTGCTGCATTCATGCCTAGAAACACACGAGTCTTCTCTAGAGAAGATGGCAGAATTATTACAGCCTGATCTGTCTTCCCACCAGCACCTTTGTCTGCCCCACGGAAATTGTGGCTTTCAGCAACAAAGCAAAGGAATTTCGTGATGTGAACTGTGAAGTGGTGGCAGTTTCAGTGGACTCTCATTTTAGTCATCTGGCCTGGATAAACACACCACGAAAGGTAGGAATCGAGTCTCTTTTTAGGGCTTTCTCTGTTGGTTTGGTTTCTTTTCACAAGAGCTCGAGAGGAGTTGAATAAGTAATTGTGTCAACACTGATTTTAATAGGTTTCCTAAAGTCGTATGCAATCAACTTCTACACTTGATGACATAATTCTGACCTCTTCTGTTTTCTTTCTATTTATTATTTGGTTTGGATTTTTACCTTGTTTTGCTGTGATGATAGCCTTGTTGATAACATTGTACACTTATCTCGAAAGACAAATGTTCAGTTTACGTATCACTGTCCTAAGATGCCTGTGTCAGCTGATAATACACAAAAACTATCACAGAAAAGGAGCAGCAGCTGTTCAGTCGTTACTGTTAACAAGTAGCCAACAGTGGTGGCTTCAGGATGGAAGCAGAAGAACCACTAGTTTGTTGGACCACTTGTATCATCCATTCACTCACCTGCTGAAAGGGTTCTGTTCTTGCAGTTCAAGTGGAAGTTTTTGGCTTTCTTTAGGAAAGGAAAGTGATGAAGACAGCTTTTTACTGGAGAGGAGCCTCTTTCAGATGTATATAAAAATACGTGCTTTTGATGACGTAAAGCATCTCCCTGGTTTAGGCAGTTGCAGAGAACCACAAATGTCCCAGGAAGGTGCAGAAGCACCTATGCCATCAGTCCCAGCCTGTGTGGACAGCAGTGTGCAGGAGCACTGCAGGCTGGGTGCCTTCTGGCACCACTGGAACATGCAGGGGAAGGAGGAGAGTTTGCTGGATTTAATACACCTTGGCTGAGCCTGTCAAGAGTATTTCTTTCCTGCATGCTTTGTTCAAAGCTCAGCAAGGTGACTGTGGCCTGACTTCACAGCTTTATGCCAAAGGTGTTTAGGGTATGTCTGTTGTGCACAGAACATTTTACAGATGCACAGACTGTTCTGAATTGGAAGGGACCCACAAGGATCGTTGAGCCCAACTCAAAACACCCTGCACAGGGTGGAAAGAATTCCATGGTGGCACAGGCAGGAAACTGACACCCAGACAAGCTGAAGCCTTGGTTTCTCTGACATCTGTGCTCAAAGCTGTGTAGGGAACTCTGTTGCAGACAAGTGTTTTCAGGATCAGGGTCTGAGTGGCTGAGATTACACAGTGATTCACTGATGATGCCAAGAATAGCAAAGCTAACAAACTCCAGCCTTGTTTCAAGGTTAGAGAGCTTATCTCTCGCAGTCTCAGTATGTGGCAAAACTGAAAGCAATCTTGTTTGACTCTTCAAATAGTATTTAAATTTATTTGTGGGAGGCAAAACCAAAATTAAAAAGTGCACTGAGTAGAGAGCAGAACTCTGACATACTTAGTGTGCTGGTAGGAGCATTGTGTTTGGAATCATAGAATTGTTAAGGTTGGAAAAGACCTCTAGCATCAGGAAGTCCAACACATCACCACCATCACTATGTTCACCACTAACCATGTCCTCAACTGCCACATCCATATGTTTTTTCCCATGCCCTGGGAATCCTGTTTCAATGCTTGACAATCCTTTCTGTGAATAAATTTTTTATAATATTTGATATAAATGTCCCCTGGTGCAATTTGACACCATTTCCTTTTGTCCTGTCCCTTGTTACCGGGGAGAAGAGGCTTAACCCCACCTGGCAACACCCACTTTTAAGTAGTTGTAGAGAGTGATAAGGTCACCCGAGCCTCCTTTCCTCCAGGCTAAATATCCTCAGCTCCCTCAGTTGTTCCTCATCAGATGTGTGCTCCAAAATTCGTTTGTTCACAGGTTTGTTTCCCTTCCCTCCCCACCATTTGCATCCTATTTAATTCTGAACACTTAAATATGCAGTAGAAATTTTTCTATTCAAAGCTCCTGAATAGGGTACAAAGGAATTTTTTCTGGAAATTTATGGCTGTTGCCATTGGTAGCCTCTTACCACCAAAATAAGCAATCCTAAAATGCTCAGTGCAAAAGAAATTTTCACTTTCTGAAGAAACAAACTGTTCCTGACCTCTTTAAACAAACAAACAAAGCAAACCCAAGCAACACCGCACACACTTGGTTCCTTTCATGGAGCAGATGCTGTGGTTGTGTTTTGTTGTTACTGTGCCCTCAGGAACAGGGAATCCAGCAGCTCAGGAATGATGATCCTATGGAGCTTTTTGTAACCAAGTGGAATCTTACTCTGTTCTCTAGAGCGGCGGTTTGGGCAAAATGAATATTCCAGTTCTGTCAGACCTCACAAAACAGATCTCCCGTGAATATGGGGTGCTGCTGGAAGGACCTGGCATAGCACTGAGGTAAGGCTTGACTGCAGGAGCTGTGCTGTGACACAACCCAGCCTAACCAGCATAAGGTACACTGTGCCCTCCTGTGGGGAAATGGCATCAAGTGTAGACTGTGAGGTGTCTTCTGCTGCAGGATGGCTGGATCCCACCCTAGGAAAAGGGCACCTGGCCATTTTGGCCATGAAGGTGAAAATGGCTCTAGGCCTTTGAAAATGTGTGAGGGAAGAGCCAGCTCTTCTGCTC
Source organism: Nicator chloris (assembly GCA_013400495.1). Classification (NCBI taxonomy): domain Eukaryota; kingdom Metazoa; phylum Chordata; class Aves; order Passeriformes; family Pycnonotidae; genus Nicator; species Nicator chloris. Next base: position 397,731 of record WAAE01023030.1, on the reverse strand, counting down.
TGAGAGAGGGGGAGAACTCCATGTCACTAAAGGAAAAAGAGCAGCATAGAAGGGCAATTTCTGATATTTTTTTCCATAGTAGTCCCTGAGAAACAGTGGATTGGGTAGGAGTCTTCTGGAGACATTCAGTTCCTGGTCTCTTTGGATCAGGAACTTTTGACATTTGTTTAATGTCAAAGTTAATTAGTTAAGTTAATTAGTAAGGTAAGATTGGGACTTTGGTTTTCACGAATACTTGTGTGCAGTGGGATTTAATTTAGTAGCAAAATGCACAAGCTGCTCTTCACTGAGTACCTACAGATTTGACCAAAAAGATGTGGGCACAATGCCAGCTTTCAGTTTTGAAGTACAGATGGAACATGGAGCTCTCAGTCTGAGTTCTTTGCTCTGTCTGCCTGCATTGAATAGTCTCTATGCATACTTTGTAATTTCACAGTACCACAGCAGTGGATCACTTTGCTAACAAACAAGATACCAGATGCTGTAGTTCTGCTCCTAACTGATGCCTGGAACTAGGAGGAACTACCTCGCTGAAATTGAGCATCCAGTTCCTTGTGTTTGGCCTTGGAACGTGATTTGCCTTCCCTAAACTCCTGCTCCATTGCAGAGGCCTGTTCATCATTGACCCAAATGGGATCGTCAAGCACCTGAGCATCAACGACCTGCCCGTGGGGCGCAGCGTGGAGGAGACGCTGCGCCTGGTGAAGGCCTTCCAGTTTGTGGAGACACACGGGGAGGTGTGCCCAGCTAACTGGACTCCAAACTCCCCAACGGTGAGTGCCTGCTCAGTGCTAAATATAATCCTCCTAAAGATAGGCACTGGCCTGTTGGTGCTTGTCTGAAGGGCTGGGATCCACTCGGATGGGAGGTGCTTGACTGAATCTGTGCCTGTTGTCTAAACACAAAGCTTTTATCGGTTGGGCCAATTTAATCTCTCTGTCTGATGCTAAGTGTGGGATTTCTGTGAAGAAAGTTAATTATTTCCTTTTAGGAGATGCAAATTGTGTTCAAAACTCCAAATTTGACTTGGATACCCCATTAGCTGAGTTGAGATTTTTTACTTGTTTAATGTGTTGTAATTTAACAGGAAAAATGTGGTTTATGTTTAAAATTTTCAAGTAGGAGTTGTACATGATCTAGGATTTGTCTTTCAACCAAGTGCAGAAACAGAAATAGATTACTGTTTCTAGAAAGTATGCATGGATTTTCTTGGATAAAGTGTCAAATCTGTAATTTTTCAATCATATCTCTATCAAGTAATAACTAAACTTTCTTTTCTTGACAGATCAAACCAAGCCCAGAAGGTTCCAAAGAATACTTTGAAAAAGTACATAAATAAACAGTCAAATACTTGGACAAAAGTTTTGTCCACTGAAGACATTAGGTAAACTGCTATGATTGTAAAAATTAATAATAAAAATAAAAGCTATCATTTTCTCTTGTTTAAGAAGAAATTAAATGCTGAAATATTTACTGAGTCCCTTGTCTTGCTTTAAAAAGGGTAAAACTAAGGCTTTCCCCTGTCTTCTGCAACTTCAGTTTCATGGATTTCTGTGGCCATTAATCATCTTCCTGACTGTGATGAATACAAAAGTTACAGTTGCCTTCCACTGGCTTTTCCCTCTTTCTTTAACTGGTTTTGGACCAGAAAATGTTCTGCATTTTGTTTTCTCACACAACATAAAATTCTGTCAAAAAAAAAGTTTGAAACAATACAAGGATAGAATTTTGATACGTGGTTTGTTTTTAGTGAACTTTGCAGAGGAAGAGATGAATGTAACAAGTAAAAATAATGTAAAAATCATAGGGTTTGTGTGTAAATGCACTCAAACATGGAATGAATGTAAATATGTGCCATTTTAAAAAAACCAAACAGTGCAGCTACTCTGGAGCACTAACAAGCATGAACTTTAATTTTGTTTGAGAGATGATAAAAACTTGAAACCCCACAGTGCACTTCTGGAGCTTAATTGCAAGTTTTCTTTCACTTGAATTTGCTTGACTCTTGTACTGCTTGAAACTGATGTAGCATCTCTCTAGCTATAATAAAATAATCCTAACGTGGCCTAGCAGCAGGTGTGGTGCTTTGCTTTTCTTTCTCTTTTCCCCTAAGCCCTGTTTCTCTGTTTTGAAGGAATTGGATGTGTTTATTGCCTCGGAAGCTCTGTCCTGCACCTTTGTTCACGTCAGTTCACAGCCGCCGTGGGGAGCAGCCACGGACACGAAGTCCTGGGGGGGCTGCATAGATCAATACAACACTCAGAGGGTTTCTATTTTTCATCTTCTGAGCAAAGAAGCACAAGGTGGCTGAGTCCTAAGTTAGCTTTATAATGGGGATCAATGCTCCAATGTAACAAAGGTTTAAAAAATGAGACTGAAGTGGTGCTGTGCCTGCTGGTGCTGCAGGTTCCACCACTTGCAAATCTTTTCAGTCCTGGTGTTTGGTCGTTCGGTGAAATGTAACCGTGGAATTGTTCCCAGTAAACCTGGTATTTAACCGTGGAATTGTTCCCAATAACCCTCGAGTGGCCAGTTTGTTCCTGCGGGGCCGCGACACCCCGACCTTCACCTGGCCTGGCCTTCTCCTCCCTCCGCCATCCCGCGGAGGACGCGAGGTTTCCTCCGCAGCCCAGCTCCTCGGCTCTGCCTCCCAGGGGAAGCCGCTGGAGAGGGAAAAGGCCATGGGGCCTTGCCTTCCCGGGGGAAGCCGCTGGAAAGGAAAAAGGCCATGGGCCCTCTCCCCCCGCGATGCCCTGCCGGCAGCGGGGCCCCGGCGTGGCGGCTCCGCGCCGGGCGGAGCGTGCGGCAGCGGACCGGGCCCCCCGCGCTTCCGGTGCCGCGGCGCCATGGACGCCAACCTGCGCTTCTGGAGGGCGGAGGGGCAGGTGCGGAGTGCGGGGATGGCGGGACGGGTCGTGCTTCGGGAAGGTCCGAAATAACGCCTCGTCTCTCTCAAACGTGTCTCCCTCAGTCTTTCTTCCAGAGGTTTCTCCTCTGGGCGGACGCCTTGGATCCGCTGCTGCTCCTCAAGTCCTCCGTGAGTACCGCGGGGGGAGGGTGGAGATGAGCGAGCGACCTCAGGGATTGTGGCTTTGCCGCGCTGTGAAATGGGGTCCCTGCAGGGCTGCTGAGGAAAAGGAAATACATGAGGAGTGTAGCAGTGAATGTAACGTTCCGGTCCTTAAAGGGGCTGCAAGAGAGCTGGGGAGGTGCTTCGGACAAAGGCACGGAGTGTAGGACGGGGGAATGGCTTTACACTGAGCCAGAGGAGGTTTAGACGATACAGCAGAAAGAAATTCTTCCCTGTGCGGGTGGGGAGGCCCTGGCACAGGGTGCCCAGAGAAGCTGTGGCTGCCCCTGGATCGCTGGAAATGTCCAAGGCCAGCGATCTGGAAATGTTCAGGGTCAGGGATCTGGAAATGTCCAAGGCCAGGGATTTGGAAATGTCCAAGGCCAGTGATCTGGAAATGTCCAAGGCCAGGGATCTTGGATGGCACTTGGAGCAGCCTGGGATAGTGGAAGGTGTCCCTGCCATGGCAGGGGTGGGACTGGGTGGGCTTTACGGTCCATTCCAACCCGAAGCGTTCAACAGTTCTGCCATAAACAGAAATACACGTGTATGCACTTCTGTATCTGATTACATAAACCAAGGGACATTTCTAGGTACAACCATCTCAGCAGCCCTGCTCAGCCCGTGACAGCTGTGCCAGCAGTTGAGTTATCCCAATAGTTCAAAAGTTTCTATGACTGTGAATTCATTATGTCTAGCTGTGTTCTTGCTTTCATTGCTCAGGTGAGGAACAGGTGCATCATTAGCTTCTAGGTTTGTATTTGCAGTGTTTTATGGCTGATATATTGCACTCAGAATATTGAAATCTGAGGGGGTTTTGTTTATTTTGTTTTGTTTTTTTTCCTCAAATATAGAATGAAATAAAAAGAACCAGGTTATTAATACAAACCGATGAGAAGACCCCAAGTGAGCTCATACAGAATAATCAGGTATTTTGGACTGCAGTGTAAGTCTTAACATAAGTGTTTAGCCATATTTTAATTGTTGATTGATGTTTTAAAATACCTACTAGTTTTAACTTTTTTAAATTAACCTTCTGTTCTGCCCTAGTGTGTGCTTTGGTGCTGTTACGCAGCCCATGGGATGTGAGTGCTTTATATTCAACAGGGAGTATATGGAGAGAAATTTTAGGGGAAAATATAATTAAAGGGATATATAAATAGAAACTCTTTGTATAAAAGGAAGTGATTAGAAAAAGACATAAAATAAATTTAGAAAGGAGATTTTACCCAGCCTCTTCTGAAATTTAATTACTAACCTAATTTCCCAACTGTTGTAGACCAAACAAGCCTTCTTGCTAAGCCTGGTAAGTTTACAAAATATTTAGATGAGTTTTTTTTTTCCTTATTCAAGTATGCCAAAGAGGTTCTAATTTGCTTTTCTTTTCTTTTCTAAGTCCAGCGTACATCCTGATACAGACAAGATAATTCCTGTTTTGTTTAGACCTCCAGGTAGGTTCCCTGAAGTGAAATTTTATGTATGTGACTGAAGCATCAGGGGGGAATAGCTCATGGTAAATAGCTGCTGTGATACCACAACTCTTCTCCATATAGAAAAGCCGGTAGACTCTTCTGTTAGTTGCATTGTGTTGAAGATTTATTTATTTATTCCTGTGGTCCTGTTGAGGAATTTCTCCCTGGGATAATCTGCTCATCTAGATGGAGACACTCTGATTAGTCTTTGCTTCTTGTTGCTGCAGAATGAGTTCCCAAATCCCTCCACATTTAACTGTCTGCTATAATTTCAGTTTTTCCCTTGATGGCTGTGGCTGCTGGATGAATTTACTGTCTTGTGACAGATCAAGTGTGCTTGGGGTGCTGTTTAGGCAGCACAGGTTGTTAATCAGATACAACCATATTGAGGCTATTTACTCACTATCTCCTGTGACCACTTACAACTGTGGCAGCTTTTGTTATACCTCTCTTTTTGAACAGAGAGCTGAACTTGTGTTCAGTTATTTGGTTTCCAAGCAGCCCTGGTGAGCGGAGTTCACGAGGGCTCCTTTTGGCTGTGAAATCTGAGCAGGGATTGTGGCTTCTTGAATGAGGAGTGAGAGCTAAACCTTAGGGCTGAAGTTAATGGTGATGCTGGGGTTTGTGGGCAGTGTTTTACTTGGAGATGGAAGTAGATGGGGGAAGTTAGGGGAATTTTCTGCTCAAGACCATCCATCTGCACTCACAGACGTTATTTCTACTGAAATAAAGTTTTCTTTCTTTTTAGCTTTCATGCCCATAACTCTTCCCTTGGTGAGTAATCATGACAGATGCCAGTGTGCATCCAGAAAGGCTTCCATTTTCCATGGCCAGGGGTTGGAGGGAGGGAATAGAAGTTTTGGGCTTATTGTAGCTTAGCACAAGCTGTTTGAAAGACATCTGTTTGATGAGAAGTGCTGAGTAACCTGGAAATCGAGCCCTTAAAGAGTCTCCCTGGAAGTCCAAAGGTGTTAGTTACCCTTCTCCAGCAGCATTCCAAGAGATCGTTCATGTGTGAAGGACAGCTTTCTGGTGCAAGGTGAGATCACTCAGCAATGAGAGCAAGGCCTGGGTTTGGTCTGTTCAGCCTCAAAAATCTGGAACTGCAATGGGAAGGAGCTGGAGTCTTGTGTTCTGTGTCTCAGACCCAGAATATGATTTTTTTCTTATGTAGTTGGTACATTTGCAAGTAGGAAATGGTGTTGTCAGTAAATTACCAAAGATATAAAAATAAATGCCTGCTACTGTGCTCAAAAATGGCACCATTTTTTTTTCATAAAATTTGTAGCTGTAATTATTATATCTAATAATGTAATTATTAGATTCTTTGGGTTTGGGCTTGGCCTGTGAGTGTACATCCTGAGATATGTCATTCCACACAGACATAACAGCATGAACTTACATGGCACTGCTAGAAAGTACAGTGAAAGTCTTGATGACTGTTAAATTCATTAACAGCAGTAATAAAATTAGTAGAAATACTTCTTTTTGATATTTACAGCTTAATGTGCTCTCATAGATGTGGTGAGAATCAGTGCTGGCATTAATAATAAAGATGGTTGATCCACTAATATTAAATGAATTACAGCTTAATGTGCTCTCATAGATGTGGTGAGAATCAGTGCTGGCATTAATAATAAAGATGGTTGATCCACTAATATTAAATGAATTACAGCTTAATGTGCTCTCATAGATGTGGTGAGAATCAGTGCTGGCATTAATAATAAAGATGGTTGATCCACTAATATTAAATGAATTACTGATCCTTCTCTGAGGCTTTGGAGATTCTCAGCCTTCCTCTTATTCAATATTTTGTATTCTTATCTTAATTGACTCTGTTTTTTGAAAGTGCTCCACACACCTTGAGCTTGAAATCTCAAGAAAGGTTGTGGTTTATTAGAGCTGAAGTTCTTATTCACTGTCTGAATTTGAGAAGAAGCTGGGAATTAACTCCTGAAATCTTTGATCAGTTAGATCTAAGTTAGTATTCATATCCCCAGTAAAACCAATCTGACCCTTTCTCAATTTTTTTTAATTAGATTTTTGTTACCTTGGTTATTTTATTTGCATCTATTTAAGCTTCTCAGGCACAGATGCATTTTTCTTTTGGGTAAGAAAGCATCTTGCTGCAATATTCTTGTACATAATGTTTTACCACTATGTGTCTGTGTTTTATACATGGCTGTGTGCTTTCTATTGAGTAGGAAAATGAGCATGTCACCTCTGTAACAAGGGAATGTGGTAGCCTAGAACCAAGGCTGATGGCTTTGGGCACTGGCTGGAGCCTTTGACACTGTTGCCATTGGTACCTCAGCAGTTCTCCTGGTGCTCCTGCACCAAAAAATCTCTACACTCTTCAAACCTCATTTTCTTGTGCATTTTTCCTCTTAGGTCATTGTTTCATCTCTTCAACACCAGGCAAAGCATTCTTTTTTTTGGCAGGTAATTGCCTCCTTTTCTCTACTTTTACAGGTCTTTTAGTGTCAATCCTGAATTCAATTTTTGTTACAATCTCTTGTTTCTGCAGTTTGTGTTTCACACATACACCACAGCATTCACTCTGGTAAATGGAAACGGCACCCCAAAGGCTGAAGTGAGTGTTGATTTTTATTTTTGTTATCATCTTAATTGTGCAAATACCACTTTGAACTTGATTTGCAAGTGTTTTACAATGTACTTATGCAGTGTGGTTTTTTCTGTCCTTAGGAATACTCACTTCAGCAAAAGCAGATGATTCTTGGCTTGGGAGCCATTTCCTATTCAGCCTGTGCTGGTGTAAGTATTTGCTCAATGATTGCTTTCCTAACAAGCTCTCCTGAGGAGTAGGCACCGAGGTAACCACAGTGCCACATATCCTTCAGGACTCTGCTCTGGTGCTCTACTCTGATGTCTTGCCACAGAGCTGTTCACAATAAGAATTCTTATTTTAGTATTTTGCTTGGTTCCCCTGATGCTTCCTCTTGTGTCATTTTCTTTATTGTTTTGCAAGCTTAGCAAACAGGTAGTGAGAGGAAGTGGCCAGTGTTCACAAACACAGAGTGAGCCACTGGGGTGTTGTAGCTGATTTTTGATGTGGTGCTGTGGAAGAGATACAACTCCAAAAAAGTGGGGAGATCTGCAAGCATCAGTACTGGACAGTGTTTGCTCAAATCCCAGGAAGAGCACAGCCATGCAGATACTGCACTGCATGCAGGGAAATCAATCTTCCAGAAGGGAGCTGACCCTGTGCTCTCTGCTGCAATAGGAATTTGTGGTTTCTGGAATTTGCTACATCAGAATGAGCTCAGGTATCATCATGATACTCATCACAATTGTAGATGTCTCTGTAATGCCTCTCCTCACCTCCCACAGGAAGCAGTGATTTTCTTAAGCTTCTGGCAGAAAATATGTTTGAAAATGTCTTTTCTGGCAGAAAAGATTGTTCTTGCTTCTGTTAGAGTTTCACATCTGCCCACTGTGGGGCAAAACAGCTGGCCAGGATTGCTCAGGGCTTACAGAAATCTGGGGAGGCAGCCTTGCCCATGGGTCATCATGGGAGTGCTTCCCTTTGTTCTTCAGGGGAGTCTCTGAGGGCCAGCTGGTGTCTTGGGCATTTATTCCTAAATGAAACTTCCTGCAAGTGTATTATGGGAATATAGAATTGGGCTGAAACTGCAGAGAATCAGGAAAAATACAGAAGTTAACCAGATTTCCTGTTTGGGGGAGACAGGAGTGTGTGACAAAATGAAGTTGGACAAATGTCCAAGGAATATTAGTCAGAGGTAATTATTTTCTTTTTTCTGTCTTTGTATTCACACTGCTGCTGTCCTCTACATAATAATGTTGAATTAATGCTTTTTTTATCATGTTTTCTATTCTTATCTAAAAGAGTGATTACAAGCACCTTCATTAACTAGGGAAAGGCTTGTATTTTGTTGGAAAGTTAAACCAAGGCATTTGTTTATTTTCAAAGATGGTAACCATGTACTAGGTCACAGATTTATTTTCCTAACCTGGCACACTGAAATGCTGCACATTTTTTCAATGCAAGGTGCCTGTGTCCTCTCCATGCCTTAGGCTCTCCCTCTTCTCTTCATGAATCGTTATGCGTTGAAGAGCTCATTAATGCAACTTGTCGCCAGAAAACTGCTACCTGCTCCTCTGTTTGGTGAGTAGAAACAAACTGTGCATCGTGCAGCTGGCCTGAGGGCCATTTGCCTGTCTGACTGTGGAGTTTTCTTGCTTTTGCAGAGGTGTGGTCTCACTGTTTCTTCTCTGGCTGCCTTCACTGGCCCCCTCCTTTCTACAGGAGACAGCTCTCACTGCACAGTGTCCCCGACCTCGTGGGATTCTTGCTGGTTTTAGTTTCAGAGCTGCAGAGCACTCTGGTGACCTTTGTACACATACCTGAAAGCACCAGGACAGATCAGGAGGGCAGTAGCAGTGGCACTGACATGACTGGTGTGGTACATCCGTGACACCAGAGTGTGGCATCGCTCTGGGAGAGCAGAAAGTGAGACTTGTTCCAGCAGGGTTTTATTAATCTTGCAAAGAAAGTGGGATTCAGTTCATTACTGCAACAGCTCTACTGCCATGGTGAATTTGGACCAGGACAAGTTTAACTATTTAATGTCATTAATTGTTTCTGTTGGCATTATAGAAATTTTTGGCCTTTCCTAGGGGAAGATTGATAAAATTAAAACATATCTCCTCTGTTTCAGGTTATGTGAGATGCCTACTCTGATCTCTCGGAGGTCTTACAGTAGAGGTTTCTGACTTGTTTCCTTTGAAGCAAGTGTTAGATGTGCTGCCATTTTCTTAAAAGTAGAGAAAAGCCTGAGGGTAATTGATTAATGTTATTCCAGCATTTGCAAAGTGTCCTCTGGTACACTGATGTCGTTATTGAATAGCTCTACCAAGAACTAATAAAAAGAGCAATCTCTTATTTCAAGCAAGGTCAGTTTGAGAGTCTAGGCCCTTCCTTTCAATGCAGGATGCAGCCTTTTCTGAAACTCTCTTCCCTTCAGGATTTTGTCTTCTGTGCTGGATTTTATGCTGAGCAGGACAAAACCTAGCCACAACAGAAATCCCTCCACTTTCTCTTAAGACAAAGTACTCATGGTTTGAGCTGGATGGAAATGATTTTAAAGCTCTGAATCCATAAGGACAAAGCACCTTTTAGGACTGAAGCCTTGCAGGCTCTCTCAAGCTTCTGAAACAAAGATTCAGATCCCAAGTAGATTTCCATGGGCCAGTGTCTTTTTAAGCTGTCAGATCATTCAGTTGTAAACTATTAAACTAGAAATGTAAAATCCACATCATGATGGACGTTACTAATGATCCTTTTGGATCTATTAAAGCAAAATCCCCTTTAACTCTGCAGGTTTGACCAGTGCATTTACTGTGGCGATGGTGAGAAGCCCAGAGTTTGAAAATGGGATAGAAGTGATGGACAGGAATGGCAAGATTATAGGAGTGTCTAAGAAGGCTGGTGAGAAGGTAGGTGAGGGGGTGGAGAACTTTTTTTGACTTGCCTTTCATTCCCTGCTAAGAGCAGAATGTGATGCTGAGAGTAGAAAGCGTTGGATATATTGAATAAGGAATCCCACATCAGGTGCTGAATCTTTGGGCAGGCTTGGATTAGGTCTCTGGAACCAGGTTCCACAACTTTTGTGTCATCAAGGGTTCGCTGCCTCCCCAGAACAATATGCTGAGGACCAGAGACACTAGCACAGACATTTCTGTTTTCCCTGGTCACCTCCAGGAGGAGATAAGACTCTTGGATCTTCTCATGGGACACCTCCGAGAAAAGCCCTGTATTGTGGAGACAACTGCGTGAACATAAGGATTTGGGGACAGCTGGAGAGAGAACTTCAGATTTAACACAGGCTAGTTAGGATGCCCAGAAGGTATAACCAATTGTGTGAAGTTCAGCACAACTTTAAAAAGCAAGTCTTAGCAAAATTATTATCATGGCAGGAAAACTCCTCAGTAGTTTCACCTTCCTTTTAAGGAATTTCTCAGTCATAAGCAGAGTACTTGCCTGTTAGTTTCCATTTGAGAAAGAATTCCTCTAATAGGTGTTGTTACCTGTCATTAACCTGTTGCTTTAAACTCTGGAGTGTAAGACAAAAAAGCACTCGGGGAAACAGGCAGTGTTTGAAGCTGCCCAGAGCACTCTTTTGACAACACTTGTTTTGCTCTCTCCCTGAAGGCTGTTATGGAAACGGCTTTGTCCAGAGCAGTCTTGTTTGGGACAACGTTCTTCCTGCCAGAAGTGCTCATGTACTGTGTGCAGAGGTGAGAGGCACTGCAAGGGGCTGGGGGTGCCTGCTCTGTGGTACTCTGGTTTTCAGTCTGGCTGGTACCATTTGCCAGGTTTTTTCTTGGGTTTGCAGTATTGCTTGCCTTGCTGGAAGTGATGATGTGGGAAGTTGCTGCTGTGATTCTTTGAGATCATTAAGTGAATCTGGTTAGGTCTGAATCCATGCTCCAGGGGTTTGCAGGAATGAGGTTTTCCTCTCTGCTCCCGTGCAGGAAACACATTTGTGCTGTCCTGACAGGCTGTTTTCCATCACCTTCCTACCTCCAGTTCCCTAACTTTAGACTTGAGTTTTAATGTCTGTATCAAGGTTGTTCATAGCACTTAGCTTAGGCTTGTATTTTTGAAGAGGTAATGTGGCACTTGATTTTGCAACTAAAGCTGGATCCCAACTTCCAAATAGTTTTCCACCTATTGTAAAACATGTTATTGCTTTTCAACATTTTAAATGCCAGTATCCTTAGAAGAATACATTGTATGCTTTATGAGAGGATTCCTAGCCTGCCTTGAGATTTTGGTCATGATCTTTGTCATGTAAATAGTACAGATAGGGATCATCTCTGTCAGGTAGTTTGGTGTTGCCTAAACGGATTCCCTATCAGCTCAAGGGATTCCTGTTACCAGAAGACAAATGTAGATGTAAAATAAAATTTTAAGTATATATATGTCAAGTAATAAATTTTTGCACAAAGCAAAATAGGGCTGCCCACAGGAAATAAATGTGTAAAGAAAGAGGGTAATGCAAGAAAAATCTTAATCAAAGAACTGAGACACTTTAAAGCACTTAATGAACTTTCTCTCCTTCCGTTACTTTGACCTTGCTGCTTTTTCTCTTAATCTTGACAGTTTGAGCTTGGAAAATGCTGCAGGCAAGCACAAAACAAAGGGAAAGCACAGGAAGTTAAGAGTAAGAACATAGGAAATGAAGTAAGGAAACATCTTTAGGAACCATAAGCCTAGATTATTACTAATTTCAGTGTAATTTCAACCAGTAAAATAGTAGCTAATGCTCTTGGTGTCACTGTCAGGTTAGTTTTCAATATACTGACATACATTTTTCAATGTCTTGGACAGAGCAAGATTGGTTAAAAATCCTCGTGCTTTGGTTCCAGTGAGGATGTTTGTGGTTATGTCAGTCCTAGCAGGGATGCTGCCAGTCTCATTTAGTATGTTCCCGCAGTGTGGGGAGGTAAGTCCTTTCACAGAAATGGATTTAAGATTATTGTGACATCAAATCAGCCTTTCAGAACTATGGCCAGCAGTCTGAAGGCCAAAAATCTATTAAAAATGATAAAAAATATTTAAAAAAAATAGGAATAATGTGTTACATCTAAAATGGGGCAGCAGAGAGGCTGCTTGTGAAGGCCCATGTACCAGGCAGAGGTTCATAGGACTTTTGAGGTCTGAGTTGCATTGTGTGTTATTTATATTTACACTGTTCAATGTAGATTTATCAGACTTTCATAACAGTCTGAAGCAAGCAAGGTCAGGGGAAGTATGTTGAAGATTTAAGCCAAGGCTCTCCAGCACTGCCTTCAGTCCTGCAGGAGAAAGGAAAGATGTAGATGAGAATATTTTCTCTCATGCAGAGTCAGCATGAGCTCACTGGAGAGGTAAACCTGCTCACATGTGACATCTCTTCAGCTTGCCTTGCTGAACTGGGAAGTGTAATCTGTTCCCTGGGAAAGAATGGCTTCCTGGCAGGTTTTAAATGGAGAATGCAGCTCCTGAACCTTGGGCTGTGGAGAAGGCCAAATGAGAGAGGAGCCTTTCTGCATTTGTTTCCTCTCTGTGAATATTCTTACCAAATCAGACTGGGCTTTTGAAATTTTCAGTGGCTTCTTTTATTTGCCTAAACTTTATGGCATTTTAGCTTTTTATGTTTGGTTTTTTTTAGATTTCCTAATCTCTTATGACAACAAAGCAAACTGAACATAAATGAGGGGACTTCTGAGGAATTATGTACTGAGATTAGGGTTGGTTGATGCTCTTTGGGCTTCCCAATGGCTCAGCCCACAGCAGAAGTTCTCCTGTGTGTCACACAAATATATTTACAGCTGGATTTGGTGATCTAAAGGTCTTTTCACACCTAAATGATTCTGTGATTCTACAGTGAACAGAGATAATGTCATTATTTTAAAATAATAAGTATTCCTTCCCATATGTGTGCACAGGTAGAAAATTTGGAGGAAAAAAAAAAGCCCCAAAACAACAACAAAAAATCCTTCAAATCCCTAAATGAACAAAGAGCCTCAAGTCCCAAATACTGACTGCAGTACTTGAATTTGTGCAAAGTGCAATGCAATAACAAGGACTTAACATCCACTTACCAGGCTGTGGTGGTGCTGATTCTCTATTTTGATTCTCTATATGATTCTCTATCTACATTGCAGATAAAGCGAGCAGACCTTGAACCAGAAATTCTGTCATCTACAGAAGAAACAGAGTTCTTCTACAACAGGGGAATTTAGAGCCTGGCTTTTATATATAAATGTGCTCTGATCCAAGTGAATTCTGAATGCACCACTGGCATTTGTGACTGAATTGTGATTCCGTGGTGGCAAAGGTGCCAGATCTGGTGTACGATGGTGTGGCCTGTAAAGAGGCAGAACTTGAAAACGTGGCTTTACCAGCCCCAGCCTGGAGGGACATAAACACACCTCACCTGATTCTGAAAAGTACTAGAAAAGCACTGTAACACAGCCTTTGTCACAACCTGTGTTCCGTGCTTCCTCAGGTGATTGATTTCTTAATTAAATGACTGTTGAGTATATAAGTTTGTTCTGCTGCTGCAACTTTTGGTGTGCTTCTTTCCAGGAACCCAGCTGGTAAAGGCTTTGACATCAGTACTCCAGCTGGTTCTTCTCAGAACACTTTGATGTTTTCAGTGATTTAACAATGCTCATTTTGAGGATGAGATGTGAGTGAGGCAGCCCTTGAAGTGATATTAGACAAAGCAACCCTGATGGCAATAAAATACTGGTTTCATTCAGTTGTTTAAAAGGTGTTCAGGAAATGGGTGTCAAACTTGACTACCAATTAATTCCTGGCTTTTTAAATATCCTTGAAGGAGTTGTGAGGCCTGATGGCCCTTCAGCTTTAGAACTTGGTTTTTTTACACTGGAGCCATGAGGAGATCTCATGACTTTCTGACCTTGTGGTGGACAGTGAGAAATTCCACTTTTGCAGGTTGGCTGTGTTTATCTAAAGAAAGCAAGCTCTTTTGATATGTGGCATCTTTTGGTGTGTTGATCAGCAAGGTGGTATGTTTTGCTGATCCTGTGGAATTATTCCAGGACCCTCAGCTGTCTGGGAAGAGCTGCAGAAAGAGCTTAGAGGAGACCCTGTGACTGTGACAACATCTTCAGTGATTTTGGAGCCACCTCTCCTACAACCCCTGCCTGTAGTTTTGTGAGGTGCTGCTAAGGCTGTGTGACAAGGATGGAAATGCACTAAATAATATAAAATGATTTATGTGAAAGTGATTATCACAAGTGCAGCCTCCAAAGTGTGCCATAATTTAACTTCCTTAGGGAACAGTACACAGGTCACTGTTCTCTATTGCTGCAGGATTGGATTTCTTTTCACAGTGTGAGGAAAACAGTGGTTGCCCAATCCAATCCATCCTACAGGAAGAGAGCACAGAGCAAAGTAAGGAAAAATAGCAGGCCTGGGCTCTTGGAAGAAGAGATTCCTGCTGTGCGTTTGGCACTGAACAAAAGCAGGAAGTTGGGGGTTGAGTTTAATTTCTTGTTTGAGTTCTGCATTTTTTGAGTCTTCCTCTTAACAACTTAATGGAGGGAAAGGTCAGATAAGGGAAGAAGAGAGAGGAGCAGCAGCACATCCTAAGGACCTGGAACTGGAGGGGAACATGCTGGAAAGCTGTTCCAGGAAAACCATATGGATACTGTCTGTAACTGGCAGAGTTTGCACTACTTCACTGGAGAACTATAGTGAATTTTCAAAGATGAAGGATTGTTTACACCTACTGAACTGTGCAGGCTCACTCAGCCTCTGTGGGTGATGTTCTTCAGTACATGGTAAAATCTCATCAGGGTCAAGAAGATCATTGTGTTGTGTCAAACCAAAGGGTCTGCTGAGCCAAATGTCATCTGCTCATGGCAGGGGGTTAGAACTAGATGATCTTTAGGATCACTTCCAACCCAAACCATTCCATGATTCTACCACAGGGTCAGGTGGAACAGGCTTTAGTCTCAGCCTGCCTCTCATGAAGTGTTTGTCTCCTTCCAAACCTTTATTAGCAGAGGCACGGATAACATCCTGCAATTAAATTATCTAAACCATGTTTCTCTGTTCCTATTTCAGTCACATACCAAAGGCAAGTGCAGAAGGGGTCTGATTCCACTCCCCATAAACAGTAACTGACAGTAACTGGCAGTACCGGCAGTGAAGACCTCCACCTCTCCCCACTCCTTTTTTAAACATAATTGAAAAATGGCTAAAGTAAATGTTAGTTACATGAACCACAGTGGGAACAAAGAAAATAACCCAAAACCTAAGAGTAGAGCAAAGCCAACAACTAGAAGAGAATATATTGGTGAACTTTGGATCGTCATGGTAACTAGACAAGCTATAAATTCACTGGCAACACACTTGGATGTTTTAAGCAAATTGATGTCATTACAACTCCATGAGTAAGGCTTCTGGAATAGGTCTGGTAATAGTGTCTGTTATTACAGCTGCCCCTTCTCAAACTCCACCTTGAATACTTGAGTTGAAATTTGCCATATTAAACTCAGCTCCTTCAGGATTATTAAATACCCCTTTCCCCCATTCTCACAAATGTTTCTATTGCCCTAACCAGAATTTTCCAGAACAAGAGAGCAGGCACCTGCCATTTAAATTGTCAGCCTGGCTGATTCAGCTGCTTCCCAAATCAGGGAAAATACGTTGCTAAAAAGGCCCTGGCATCCTCAGCCTTGGACCAGTCCCTGAGACAAGAACTGCCAGGACCGGACACCTGGTAGTCCAGAGGTGCAAGTCAGGGAACAAGACTAGGTCAAGCAGCAAAGCATAATGTTTGAGGGACCTGGGAAGAGGAAACTTCCCCTTTGCAATGTGGAATAGTTGAACAACATACCAGCCCAAGGCAGGTCTGTCTCCTGCCTTAGCTGGCCCTTGTGTTAAGTGACAGTGCATTAGTGGTGGAACCAGTTTAAGTGGTGAATGACAACAGATGGAAGCTTTCGGCTTCAAGGAAAACAGAAGTCTTAGTACAGCACAAGATGCTGTGCCTCACCCACTCAGCTTGTCATCTTGAAATGTAGGAAAATCCAGTGAGGCTTTCAGGCCCCTTTAATGTATCTTCAAAAAAAACAGCCACTCCCATGTTAAGAAATACTGAGATCAAAGGCTTTCTCAGCTGGAGCTGTGTCCCTGCTTTACCCCCAGGCCTGTAACACAGCCATGCTGCTTCTCCCTTTTCCCCACATGCCGGGGGTGGAGGAAGGAAGGATGAAGGCAGGAAGGGAGTCCTGCACTGCAGCTCCTTCCCTATCAGACAGCAAACACCACGTGCTGCACAGTGTCACTCAGGAAGGAGCTGTTGCCCAGGCTTTGGAGTCTCCTCTCATCCCACATCACTCAGCAGCTCCAGGGAATGAGTTCACCTGACCAGAGATGCTCTGACTCAGACTGCAGCCAGCCAGCTGCCTAGGGAAGGGTGTAAGGCACTATGAGGCAGCTGGGAACTCCCTACACTGAGCTTCTTGGCTTGTTTTTAATCTAGAAATGGAGCTGCTTCAACTGACATCTCACACCACACAATTAATAAACCCTCAGTAGCCATTTCAGGAGCAGGCAGAGGCTAAACAGAGAAGCAGCTAGGATGTTTAAGGTGGATTCTGTCAAATATTCCATGTCAGGTTTTTCCAGGTTACAAAGCATTACACTGCTTTCCATTGAACATTCCCCCTTCACACATTTGCCTGCAGGGGAAACAGGGCAGGGCAGCTCATACCAGGAACTAAAACCCCAGGGATGAAAGCAGTAAAGCAAGGAACCCAATTTACTCAGCAAAATCTCAACTGCAGGGACTGAGTGTTTATCCTGCTCCCCTTTGCAAGCCTCTGCCCTGTTCACTCTTTACCTTCCAATTTCTGCAAATGTAGTGGAGATGTTATGGTGAAAACCATTCACCATTTTGTATTTCTCCAAGAACAGAAAGGTAGTAAGATGAAAAGGTATGAATAAAAAATCCATTTTAAACGCCCTTTGCTTCTAGGAGGAAGAAAGGATGTCATCTGACTGCAAAAGAGCAACTACACCCACACTGTCCTCGGGTGCACCCTGGGGAAAGGGAAGCAAGAAATAAGTAGAATTCTTATTTCCTGTCCTGACCTTGCAAATTTCTCTATTTTATTTTAAACATTTTTGAAAAGAAACAGTGTCAAAAGTCATTCAGAAAATGCAAGGACATTAAGACAATCCTTTGAACGCACTGAAGCTGAGGGAAGCCAATAAATCCTGTACAGTGCTGATGATAAAGTCAGCAATGACGGAAGTGTTTGAACATTTCCAACCTAAAGACCAAACCATAGCTCAATCCCAGTATTGCAAAACTAAGAGCTAAGGCCTGTGACTCCATGGTCACAACTACTCAAGAATAAATTTACATAAATTAAAGGGTAGACTGTTCAGGAAATTTTTAATAGGCAAAAGCATGCTATGAGTCCAGTTCCTTAAGTGCAAAACTGTATTTCATCTGTGTTGCACAAATGTCAGGAGATCTAATACAACACTGAAGTTTTCAACTGAAACATATCCAGAACAGAAATCAAAACAGGCATTCAAGGTTTAGTTTGCAATTGAGCTCCTCTGCTTTGTGTGGTAGTCTCTAGATATGCCATAAGGCAGCTTGTTAATAACAAACAGTGGGAATTTCTTCTCGGTTACACTGTGGTGTTAAGACAGCTGGCTGAAGCAGATTCAGGTTTTCCTTGGTGAAAGAATTCTATTTCAGTGGACTTTAAAGTAGGTCCTGAATAGAATTTTCAGCAGTTTTGCAGTTCTTCTAATCTGACTCTTTTATAGGTCCCAAAACAGAAGCAGCAATATTAAAGAACCATTAACAAAAACCATTAATGGGCAAATGGGGAAAAAAGCTGTAGAGCACTTACAGGTAAACAAAGGCAGTTGCAGTATTCTTCTCAGAAGTTAAAAAAAAATTACATGCTACTGTGGTCAGAATTTAAACTTTAGACTAAGTGTTTAAAGCAGAATTTTACACCCCTGAAAATAGGGGATTGTTCTGAAACACTTTTGTTTCCTGACTGTAATAACCACCCATTGTGTACACAGATGCCACATTCCTTAATCACATTCTAAAATAGATTTCCTTAAGGTATCATACATAGCAAAAGGAAAACTCTTTTTCCAACCAATATTGCTTGCACATAGTTATTGATGAGCTCTACCAGTTTCAGAATAGCAAACATCCAATTATTTAACAATATAAATATTGGTTACTAAAGTTTTAATCATAAGTATAAAATCTCTATGTAAAACCACATGCTACAGCATATCTGTACAAAGGCCAGGAAAAAGGTTATTTTTTCTTATAACAAAGTGCTACTGCAGAATTGACTGATTTGTTGTGGACATTTCTGAACAAATACAGATTGTTTGGCTCAGAGCATTTCCTTACAGACTCTAAATTCTTCCCAGAAGATTGTAAAGCAGTTTCAGGTTGCTCAGTAAAAAAGAAAACAAACCCACAAAGAAAACAAATTAAAAATCAAAAAACCCCAAAAAAACAAAAAACAAAAACCAAAAAACAAACAAACAAAAAAAAACAAACAAAAAACCCCCAAAAAACCAACATCACTCGAGTTACAGCTGTGCAACCAAACAAGCAAGCAAATTTTAATTTTCTCTGAACTCTTTCCCAGTTTTCACTATGACATCAAAAGTTTCCATCTAGATTTAATTTACACAGAGCACCATCAGGAAGTCCCTGTGTTACAGCTCCAGTCATTCAGGAAGCTGCTGCTCTACCTGTGGCACCTGGCCATTTGAGCATTCCTGGTGCATAAGGCTTTGACTCATCTGACTTTCTCTCACATGCATCAGGAATGAATGGCCAGGTCTCTTCTGAGAGCTCCAATGACTTCTTAAATGACTCCAGCTGTAAGGCAGCACTTGTCCATGACCCCCTTAGGAAGCCCCTCTTCAAGCACAGTAATCCTGTATCTTATCCCTCCATCAGAGACATGGGACGGAGTGAAAGGGGGAAAAACCTCTAAGGCAAGAGTCCAAAAGAGGTGCTCAACTCACACTTGAGCTTCAAAATATCCCTTCCTTTTCATACTATCTCTACCACATCAGATTTTCCCACACATCCTTTATTCACACCTAGCCACTTTCAAGTAGAAAGAGAGAACTTGTCCATTTATTTGGGATTTCCAGGTATCAGGCAGTCCAGAGCAAGAGCAGCATCTGACATCCCTGGAAGCCCAGAAGGAGCACTCGGAGAAGCTGCATGTTCAGGGCATCCCTGTGCAGAGATCAGCACATTCCAGCTGTGCTGAGTTCACAGCTCATGTGCTACAGCCATGTTCCAGACCCCAGGCAGACAAGTCAGAGCTGTCCAGCCTCTGGAACGTGCAGGACAAACAGCCACTACACTGATGTCTGCCACAGCCGGGACACGCTGGCCTGTGCTACTTGTACATCCACTCACTTTGTGGTGTGAAATACAGGAGCCATAGTACACAGAGTAGGGGGGAGATAATGACACCAGGAATGTTCCCAAATATGTCTCCATATGTTCCCAGTCAAGCTCCAATATTCTGTATTACATCATGGTAACTAGGACATTGACTCATACCTTTAGTTTTTCATATCAAATACCAGGTATACCTATCTGGATGGCAGCGACAGCTTTTTCAGAATTGATCCATAACACTGCAGTGCATCATAATCAGATTTTGAGCATTTGTTCAGCAGCTGCTAAATGAAAAAGGAAGTTTTCTGTGGCTGGTGGAAATCGCTTTTGTTTCAGGGCCTCAGCATTAAGGGTTGGTTTTTCATTGCCGTCAGAAACTTCAGTAAGTGAGGCTAAAGTAGCCAAGATTTCTTTTGTCTTCAGAGAAATGTCCTTAAGGGAAAAACAAGCAACCATGAATATAGTATTAGGTATTAAAACATTTTCACAGACACTGACAAGAAAAAACAATCAATACAGAACAAAAAAAGGAAATAATGATAAAGACAGACCTCATTTAAAATAAAGACCTCATTTATTTTAAGGCAATCTTGTAACAGTTCTTCAGCCTGCTCTTGTGCCATATTGGATAAAAGAAGCACAACCACTCCTGACCTTACTGAGCTCTGTGACTAGGTCACTCAGTTGTGAAATGTCTAAAATTAGATGGGGGAGGGAGTGATAAAATGCCATCATCATAAAAATCAGGTTTTATAGCTAAGAAGCCATATTTAGCAGGACCTTTTCAAAGTATTACCAATACCGTTGACAAAGCATTGAGCAAAATCCATGCCTTGTGGAATAAAACTGGGAAACCAGCCTTACAATCAATAGAATTTCTGAACTTTCTTCAGCAATGGAGTTACCCAAGAGATAATATGAACTAAGTTATCCTTAAAAACCTGCATGAATTAAAATGCTCACTTGTAAAAAGGCAGAAGGTAGAAGAGACTGACTGATTCTCAATGACGCTCTTCCTCCTACTCCCTCCTTCTGCCAAGATTTAGAAATAGAAGTTAATTAGATTTAAAAGTAAAATATTAACCTTAATGACTTGGCTGTCTGATTTATCTGGATCTTCTGCAGATTGAACAATTAGTTGTCCAATTTCTTTGTGAAGTTTTCCCATTGTCATTGCCTCTGTATAAGAAACAAACAAAACACAACACATAAAATCACCTTTTTTGTGATACTTAGAAATGTGTATGAATAACACACCAAACTGAGGAATCTTTTCATGACTGCCATTTGAAATCTGTTGGTAAAGGCAATAACCTTGTATCAACAGCCAGTACCTCTGAAGTGGCCCAAAGCAGTGATAAGGAGCAGCAAGATGATAAGCAACAACACAAGATTTTCTTGCAAATAATCCCCAGTCTTCAAGTATTTAGTGCATTGTTTTTCTAAAAACTCATGTAATATCTCTCCATTCAGCTGAAAGTCTCTTCCATGTCTAACATGGATATTATGGAATCTCAATTGTGCATTTGTTGGAAAACAAAGCGCATCTTTCCAAATTCCAACTTTAACCGGTCTTCCAGGGTGGCAATAAAATGGAGACAAACTTACATATTGACTTTTCACAACCTGGAAGAAAGAAGGATCAAGATTGTTTGACCTACAGCAAGGTTGAGCAATTACTGTCAACCCCGGAATAAACTGCCTCTAAATCCAGAATATAAACAGCAACCAACCTTTTACTACAGGTGAAACTGTAATCTCACTGTCTGCCAAATTCACATACACATCGTAGAGGTCTGATCTACTGCTCACTTCAGAATCTGTAAATCCAGCGATGTAACCTAGAGCACAGAATTGAGCAAGATTAGGATCTTCATATATAAAACCAAAAATCAGAGTCCTAAAGTCTGTTCTAAGAATATTTGACACAATACCCATTGGACCCAAGAGGTTGGTCTCTTGATATTATCAGTCATTCAACAAGTGTTTAGCAGATGCTTCATTTCCAAGGAGGTTAAAAATCGACTTCTAAGACTACCATGAGCATGGATTAACTGCTAACACTACAGCAATATCACCAAGCTGTCAATCTGAAATTTTAAACTCTCTTCCTCCCTTCCTACTGAAATTACTCATTTGCAACTTTCTCATTACAAAAATCTCCACTCTGGAGCCTCTTGTCACGAAGTCAGTATTAGACTGGAAGAGAGGAATAAACCCAGCAGACTTCTTATTTATAGGATGTCAGAGGAGCAAACTTAGAGCAGTTTTTCTCCATGGAAGATGCTTAGTGAGCTGTGGAAATGTTGAAGATGAGTAGTCTCCTTGGCCATATTCTGTACAAAGGCGGCTCTTAATGGCCACAGGATGTGTCACAGTCACCTCTGTACAAAGCAAGGGCCTGTTCCTGGATTATGCATTAAGCACTATGCACACAAACTCCTACAGAGGAGACCAAACTCCTACAGGTAAAGTCACCTGTGCTTAGGAGCCTCAGACTTCACTGACATCAAAGTAGAAATCTGTGACTTCAGAGTTAGGAATTTAAAAAAAACCATTACTAGTGATGTGTAGAAGCTGGGAAAAAATGTAGCTTATCTAAGCAAGCTGCTTCTCTACAACAGGAAAACTTTTAATACCTCCAAAAAATTCTCAAGGCTGCTTTGCAACTGTGATTAGGGATAGACTGATGTGGATCCACCCAAAGCCACCAGATAAACTAATTATCTTCCCACATACTTGTTTAGTTGATTTGCCCTTTCCAAAGAAAATGATGTTTAACTTTGATCAACAGCATTAATAGCAAAATAAGTTTTTTTTTCCCTCCAAAGTTCCGTGCTGCAAACCTTTGCAGCAAGAGAAGCTGAACTTGAATTTTTCTGGTATTTTTGATTAATAAATTATCACTACCTGTGCAGGATTTTAAGGCTTCCAGTTCCTCCTCATTTAGATGCACATATGAATGAAGAATTGACCAGTCTTGTCGATGCCACACTAAAGCTGGCAAAGTCCTAGGGAGATTAAGGTGCAACTTGAGACACAGTAGATTTTTACTTACACTAACTAAAGCTTCACAGCAAAAACTGCATGCCATGAAAAAGAACAGTTATCACTAGGTCTCATTTGGGGGGTGAATATATAGCTATATTTCTATATTTCTAAATTTCTATAAACAGGTTTAAGATAGATTTTTTTTCCTTAAAATACAGGCTTTTTTCTCAATGAAGGTTCAAAATTTGTTGGACTTCTGGAGGTGGGTGAATGGGAAGGAAGGAATTGATGAAGTACCTGGTAAATTCCTGGATAGCTTCTATTCTAGGATGGTACACTACAATTCTCTTCTTTAACATCAGTGCAGTATATAAAATAACTGTTTCCATTCCAAACTGAGATACTATATCTAGAAAAGAGGGGAAATTATTTTATAGAAGATATATCTGCTGATATTATCATGTTTTTGAAGAAGCTTAATAATAACAGCACAGGTGACAGTGTCAGCACAGTCTACTAGAAGCATACATGAAAACAAAATTGTATTTTAGGCTGTAAGAAAGAAATCAGAATAGAGACTCTGGCAGAGAGTAACCTTTGATGGAGCCAGCAAGGTAAGCCTTCCGAGCATCAAAGTCCCTGCTGAGGAAGGATCCATTTTCTTCACTTTGGCAGATGCCCTTTGTAAGGACTGCAATGTAACTCTCCATCATTTTAACTGGACTTCCATGCTTCAAGTAGATTCTGTGTGAAAAGAAGAGTCTGGTATTTTAACTGCAATCAGTGCACCAGTATATATATGAAAAATAAAAAATTAAAAATCAGTATCTCAAATAGTAATATTGCTGGCAATAATTCTTATTCTGGACACCTGGTTGAGGTTTTAAATACTAAACTGGAAGTCTTCCAACATGTACACAAACATGTCTGTCTTTTAGAATTTAAAATAACCCTGTATTTCTATTTTAGCTTTCTATTTTATGAATGAATCAACATGGACTAAGATAGAAACACACCTCAAAGGTGTTGGCAGGTGTCCAGACTAAGAATTCTTTGCAGACTTAGAAGGAGTCTGCTTAATGAAAAAGCACCTACCACAGTAACTCCTGTTATTACATGCAGACTATGACTAGGTAGATTTTAATTTTTTATCCAAGTATCTTTTGCCATTCTTCTCTTCTCTTTGCTAAATGATGAAAGAAAAATATAAACATGTCCTTGGTACTCATTAAAAACCCAAAATGACACAGAAGAAGCACACACTGAGAGAACCCATGCACTTTCAGCTGTCTTCCAGGAAGCAGAGAGACATTGTAACCTATTTTACAGGTTAGGATATTTCAGGAATAGCACTGAAGTTGTCAACTACACATTTTCCACGTTAGCTATAGCACAAAGCTACATCACATTTGAAACTCAATTTATTATCATGCTTAGAAGAATCCATTCCAGATTTGAAAGAAAGTATTAGCTGGTAAGTCAGCAGAAATGTGATCCACAGTGAATCTAAGTATTTCATGTATCACCAAAAAAGAACAAATCTCAGTTTTTCAGTACCCTGCAGAATTGGTAAGCCTGAAGGCATTCCCAATTCTACATTATATATATTAAGTCCCAAGAGCACAATAATATCACAGCTGCATCCAATTAGCTGCAAAATCTCAGGGAATACTCTTGGTATCAAGAACTGGGACTGAACTAATTCAGAAACTGAAGAAAAAGCAAAATAAGAAGCAGAGAGAGAGCATCAGAATGGGGACGTGAAGGGAAGTGAGTAAACAGGACAAGGAAATGAGAAGAGATTTTTTGGTTGGAAGAGGGCTCTCACTTCCCCATAGGAAAACCAAAAACATCCCTGGGTGCTGTGATTAGCTCAGAACAGCTGCAAGCAAAATGTACAAAGATATTGTGGAGGGATACAAGTCATTCACCATACACATTGTGACCTTTAAGTCCAGCACTGACATCTTCCCAAACATTTACCCTTTTTAAAAATATATTCTCAGAGCAAACGAGTGGGAGAGTAGTGGTGCTGTGTGTCTGGAGAACACATGCATTAAAACCCAATGAACATCTGACATTCATCCAACACTTTCTGAATATGACAAGCTCAAATCAAGGAGTTTTATCACCTGATTTCATTTGTAGGACTGAGTTTCCAGCAATTTGTTTGAACAAATGCAACACAATGAATTCAACCTTTTGCTCTGCAAGATCTAAGCATGCACATGGCAGTACCTCAGGCCAGCTTTTATACAGACCTACAGAGGATCCTGGTGAAGGCTGCATATTTCTCTGGGTTGAAGTCTTTGGCCATCAGGACAATGGAGAAGTGGGTAACCTGCACATGACACAGGCACAGAAACACACAGAGCCCAGTTAATGACCCAACACAAACAGTCTTGGTCACTTAGCTGTCAAGGGTCCAAGTTCCTAACTCCAGGAATGGCCTGGACAGAGGACTCAGCTGATGTGACTCAGCTCTAGCACAGACTATCTTTTGCTTAACCTTTCCTCTAATCTCATGAGGTTATTAAAAAAGAGAAAGGCATTTTTCTTCCCCACAGCAAGGAGGAAACTTCCAGAATTTGTTGCCAAAGGAGGCTGCAGAGGCAGACAAAAACAACATATTTAGAAAGAGACTGGAAAAAATACACAGCAGGCCCACAAACAGAACTACTCTAATTTCCTCAATCAAATGATTGTGGGCTGGGACAGTACAAGACTGAAAGTCTGCAGACAATGACCAGGCTCACGTGTCCTCCTGAAACAGCATCTCCCACTGCAACTACTGAAGACAGCACTGTGACATTTAATTTTATTTTACTTCATAGGAAATATAAACTTGGAGTGAGGAAAGGCAAGCAACATTCTGCTATGAGCATAAAAAATTACCACATTATCTTTCTCCTTAACAAGACAGCATGAAACATGAAAATCGAACAGACTTAACTGACAGTTGAATGATTTTCATAACAGGGAAAAGATAGATGATACAACTGTATTTGCTGTCTTCCAGCAATCAATGCAGTGGAAAAGAAAGTACCTACATAACTTGATCCTTTGGGGAAAAAAGGCAGCAAGTTTTACATGAACAAGATTCTGGACACTATGAAACACACTTTGTAGAGAGAAAAAAATGCTGAACTTGAAATGCAAATTAACTAGGAACAGCAGCATGGAATAGCATTTGTATGTTAACACAAAGAATTGGGTAATGAATATCTCAATCATTCTGCAATTGTATGTCTGGGTGACAAATGAAACACAGACTGGCTGAACACCTGGACAGAGCTGCATCTTGCACACAACACCTTGAATCCCTTCTCTTCCTCAGCTTTCTCTCCATGGCAAAACATTGCTTAACCCGCAGAGGAAGCTCTGCAGAAGCCCTCCCTGCATCCTACTGAAAAACCCTGCCAAGTCATACCTTTTTCAAGGCTGGAGAATCTTGAACTTCTACGGTTGTGATGTAGAACCATGACCTTTTATACTGGCCAAATACAAACGTATGAAGCAATTTGTTTTCATCTGTAAGGCAGCACTTTCGCAGCAACAGAGCCCTCAGTTCAGCTGTTATGGACGGGTAACACCAAACCCACAAAGCATCTCCGTTGGTGTCTTTTTCTATGGTGGAAAGATGTTCACTGTGAGAATGCCAAACAGCAGCAAGGAAGTAAATTGATGGGTTAATCAGGTTTGTTTCCTGGAATCAGATTAAAATTCCACATTACCCTGACCCTAGACATCCAGTTCTGCCACTATGGTTTAAGCCTTAAGGCAGGAATTCCGATTCAAGTTTTATTTTTAAAATATTAATAAATCTCCATTCTTGACCAGCCTCATGAGGTCAGAGAAGCACCAAGTTTGAACGCACATTCAACATGAGCTCGGTATTGAGGAGCAAGCACCTGGACCAGCGTATTTATGATTTTCCCTATTTTTGATTTCGCAACACAAACCTCGGAAGCCGCCAATTTCAGACCCTTCGGCCGAATTGTACACGGCTTAGCTCTGCAACAGGCAGAGCCGGCACCCCCGGCACTGCCCGGGCCCGCGGCCTCAGCGCGGCGGGCCCCGGTACCGCCCC
>WAAE01023030.1:271818-370214 GCA_013400495.1 Nicator chloris | reverse complement strand
GCCCGCCGGCCGAGCCCGCCCCCCCGCCATTTACTGAGCGCTCCCCGCCCGCCCACTCCCCGCGGCTTGCTCCTCTGGGAGCCGCCCGCCTGTTCTCCGGCGGTAGCGGGGGAAAAAAAACGGTCTGGGAAAAATGTGTCTTTTTTGTTGTCTGCGTCACAGAATCCGTGGATAGTTCAGGTTGGAAGGGATTATGTAGCTCAGCCGGTGCCACTGCCGTGCTCAAGCAGGTCCCCAGAGCACGGCACAGGAGCGTGTCCAGACGGCTTTTAGACATCTCCAGTGAGGGAGACTCCAGACCCGCCGTGGGCAGTGTCCCAGTGCGTGATCACTGCACAATAGAGAAGTTTTTCCTCGTATACAGGTGGAATTCCATGTGTTTCTGCCTGTTGCCTCTTGTACTACTGCTGGACACCACCAAGCAGAGCCAGGTCCATCCTCTGACACCTCCCTGTGACAGCCATGGATGAGAGATCCCTGCTCAGCTGTTTCTTCTCTAGGCTGAACAGGCCCAGGTACCTCAGCCTTTCCCCAAAAGTGAGGAGCTCCAGTGCTGTCACCATCTCCACAGCCCTCTGTAAGTCATGGGGCATACTTCGTGTGAAATGTTACACAAAAGCAGGGTGGCCCTGCTGGCAACCACCTCCNCAGAGCCGGCACCCCCGGCACTGCCCGGGCCCGCGGCCTCAGCGCGGCGGGCCCCGGTACCGCCCCGGGCCGCGGCACCGCCCCCGCCCCGGCCCGGCTCCCCCGGCCCTCACCGATCAGCCCCACGGCCCGCAGCAGCTGCCCCTCCGGCTCTGCCATCTTCGCTGCGCCGCCTTCCGCCNTTTTAGACATCTCCAGTGAGGGAGACTCCAGACCCGCCGTGGGCAGTGTCCCAGTGCGTGATCACTGCACAATAGAGAAGTTTTTCCTCGTATACAGGTGGAATTCCATGTGTTTCTGCCTGTTGCCTCTTGTACTACTGCTGGACACCACCAAGCAGAGCCAGGTCCATCCTCT
This sequence comes from Nicator chloris, assembly GCA_013400495.1. Classification (NCBI taxonomy): domain Eukaryota; kingdom Metazoa; phylum Chordata; class Aves; order Passeriformes; family Pycnonotidae; genus Nicator; species Nicator chloris. Next base: position 369,209 of record WAAE01023030.1, on the reverse strand, counting down.
GACACCTCCCTGTGACAGCCATGGATGAGAGATCCCTGCTCAGCTGTTTCTTCTCTAGGCTGAACAGGCCCAGGTACCTCAGCCTTTCCCCAAAAGTGAGGAGCTCCAGTGCTGTCACCATCTCCACAGCCCTCTGTAAGTCATGGGGCATACTTCGTGTGAAATGTTACACAAAAGCAGGGTGGCCCTGCTGGCAACCACCTCCTGAAGTCACAGCCAGGAGCTGTACCCTGAGTAAGGCAAAACACAGACACCCCTGTGTTTCCACACAGCATGGATAAAGGCTGGCTTGTGCCCAAGTGAAGACTGAGTGCTGTGAGAAACAGTCACGGAAACAGAATAACTATTCCTGAGTAGCTCCATGCATCAGCGAGTTTACTGAGAATGTAAAGATCTCGTTTGTAAGTTTGGATGAACAGTGGCACCTGAACATTGGACTCCATGATCTTAAGTGTCTTTTCCAACCTAAATGATTCTAGGAATACCATGACGCTGATTAGGAGAAGAAACTTCCGAAATAACTTGGATAACTAGAGGAGCATCAGAAGCTACTAAAAACCATGCAGAGTTCTGGGAGAGGCCAGGCCTGTCCCAGCCTGGCTAGGGAACACACTAAAGGGCAACCTGCCATATGATTTTCCTGAACTCATGAAGCACACACATTAAATATACTCAACTACCATAGAGGAAGAGACATGACAAGTCAGATGAAAAAAGCTGCTCCTGATATAAAATGATCTTGATCCTAGCCTGGAGAGCTTTCAAGAACTTCAAAGATCCAAAAACATGGAGTAGGCTGCCCAATAGCAAATCCAGCAATAAGAATCGGGCAGGACACCTGCAGTCCCCCACGAGAGCACAGCTGCCCCCATGGGAAGGCTGCAAGGACAGTCACTGGCTCCGGTGACATGGGAACAGCTGCCACGCAGACCTCAGTTAGTCACCAGACAGACTTTTAAGTTAATTTTATGAACACAAGGAAAGCACTTGTTCAGCATTGTAAATACCTTAGTGATGACTCTACTTAATGCAGGCCGTACTAAAATACAGGTCTGTCATGGTTTAGGAATTCCCCAATTTAGTGTTTCCACTGAAACACCCCAGACCACGCACCACTCGCTTACGTCCCCCCCTCCACCTCCCCCTGTGGTAGGATGGAGAATCTGAGGTACAAAAAGGTAAAGATCACGGGTTGGGCTAAGAACAATTTACTAGAAGCAGCAGTGGAATAAGAAAACGATCAGGAAGAACAATGCTAATAACAGTGTGCGAGACAGACGAACGACTCACACGGGGCCCAGCCAAACCCCCCCGTGCCCTCGGTATCGTTTAAGGTTCATTCGGACAAAGGGCTTTGTGGAGCTCGCCCCGCGATCCCCTCCCGATCCCCATAAAATTCACGGTCCCCATCTCCCCACGACCCCATCTCACGATCCCTTCAGGGTCCCGGTCCAAATCCCCCTCCCGCTTCTTCCGCGATTCCCCCACGATCTCCTCCCGGTCCCGATCCCACTGCCCCGCCGATCCGGATCCGGTCCCGGTCCCGGTCCCGGTCCCGCCTGGCGGTTCGCGCGCGCACCGGGCGGGGTTTCCGCTTCCGCCGCCGCCGTCACGGCGCGCGCTGGCCCCTTTCCCTCCCCTTCCCCTGCCGCTCCCTCCCTTTCCGGCCGCGCGTGCCGCCTGGCTGGAGCGAGGAGCCGCCGCCGCCGCCCCGTGAGGAGCCGCCGCCGCCGCCATCATGCCGGTGTACTTCCAGCGGCCCGAGAACGCCCTGAAGCGGGCGAACGGTCAGTGCGGGCCGCGCCCCCCCCCACACAGCGCCGGGTCGCCTCCCGCGCCGCTCCCCGGCTCCCGGCCGCGCCCGCCCCGGGACCCCCCGGCTGGGTCCGCCCGGGAGAGCCCACCCGGAATCCCCGGGCGCTGAGCGGAGGCCGCCCGGGAGGGAGCAGGCGGCGCGGCGCCGGCGCGGGGAAANATGGCGGAGGGGAGGGAGGCCCGGCGGGCGCGGGGAGCGGGCCCGGCCCCGCCTCCCGCTCCCCTGGGCCCCACGGCCGCCTCCGGGCGAAGGGGGAGCTGCGGCGGCCCGGGCTGGCACGGCCTCATCCCGCGGGCCTGAGCCCACCGGCGGGCAGGGCCGGCCGGGGATAGGCATGAGCGGGCCGGACCGCGCTGCCCTGCCGGGGTGATCTCAAACCCGGGCTGATCCAAGGCCCTGTGGGCTTCGTGTGTTGTATCCTGTCCTTCATATGACTCCGGTGAGAACGCAAATGGTAAAACTCCTTCCCTGCTCCACAGGCTGATAACACTGGTTTGCCCCTGGAAGACCAACCAAGGGAGACAATTCAGCGCTGTAGCCGTCGCTTGCTGACTGCCACATAAAAGCTGGACTGGTTATATTTATCAGCTGGCACATTTCGGGCCAAACATATGGCTTTGACGCTTCTGTTTTTTATAGTGTCCTATTTTAAGCCCTTAGCAAGACCATTTAGACCCTTCATTGTCACAGGGCTGATCGCAAACTGACAAAGACATCCACAACTTACAGATGATGTATGGGTCTCAAAATGACACCAGGAGAGGCTGCGTGGTCTGGGGACTGTGCATTATTCAAGTACTTAGTATATTAAGAAAATGTGGAAGTACTGCACGTCCTCAAAATTTTTAATCAAAAATTCAGTGTAAAAATCTTTCCCACAAAGATAAAAAGATGGAAGATAAAATCAGCTTCAGTCAGCGTTCAAGGATGAAGATATGTTGTATCAGTCCTTTCACTGGAAAAGATGCACATACCATACTATGTAAACTTTATTTATACTTGCAAATTCTTGGGTGGAGTAAGCAGTACTTGGTGTGCAAGTCACATTTCTGGAATATTGACCTTAAACTACTCATTATTATTATTGATACTTTCCTCCTATTTAAGTTCGCATTTCTTATTCTGCTACAAGTCTGCTAAATTTGTTGAAGTGAAGGAGTTGAGTTGAAGGTTGGGAACTGAAGGGGGTGTTCTCCAGACAGATGCTGGCAATCCTGAATTTCAGTGGCCTGAATGGGAAACATGACAAGCAGTGTCAAGTCTTACAAACTGCAGGGGCGCAATCTTACCACAGCCAAGCATAATACAGGGTGGAAAGTCATACTTAAGGCAGACTGTGTGTTGCAGGAAGCAGTTTAATGTTAAACTGACATTTCAAATGGGGACATTCAGTGCAGTTTCCAGAGAGTCAGTGTGTGTTTTATACATAAGGCTCAAGTGAGCATTAGAAGCACTTCATGTTTCAGTGACCTCAGCATACAGAGGTGATGTTTTGAAATATGAAGAGCATGAAGGATTTTACATGTATACAGATACGTAAGAAAAGCATTTTTGTATTGATAAATGTAGGTCAAGGCCAATCCTTAGCTTTTGTTAATATTTGGCATTGCTTTGTACTCAGGGCTGTAATGCAACTTTAAGGAGTGTTTTATTGTTGCAAGTACGAAGCTTGCACACTGTTAGAGATACTGTAAAGCACATGAGATCTTTGTCACCTCTTGTAATGACATGTTTTCTCAGATTGAAAACTGAGCTTAATTCAGGATTTTGGGTTAGCAGTAGGTGAATTGTTGATGTGTATCAGCTGGTTCTTGACCACTCAGCTTCAGTTGCTACTCTGGATACCTGTTAGCATTTTAAGTAATATAAAAGAACAAAACTAGCAGAAGGTAACTCTTACAGCTACTTATGGACTCAGCTTTACAATTTGTATGTTACAGATCTGAGTTTCCATAATGTACAGTTCCTACTGCTACTGCAAAGCAAGGTGTTGTGTGCTGTATTTGATTCTTCAGGTTCATTTTCTGCTTTTATTGAAGTGTCTCTTAAATTAGCCTTAATTATTTGAATTACTTATAAGAACCTGCTTGGCCAGAGCTAATTAAAAGTTTCAAAACAACATAAATTAATTCTGTGCTTTGTCCAGTTGGATATCAACCACTGAGAGCTGTGGTTGGAGTGCCCTGGCATTGTTGCAGGATTAAACTTGCCTTTCAAGTCTATTTTCATAAATAAAGTGTAAAGTTGATCAGTAACTGTCTCAAAAGCAGCTCTGAGATAAAATAGTAGTGTAAATTATGGGATAGAGCGTAGCTTTATTAAAATTCCCGTGGTGAGTAAAGTACTGCTGGATACTGTCACACCGTAACTTTGATTATCTTCAGTTGTATCACAGTGCTTTCTCTAGAAAGGAACTTGCTCCTCTTCTGCCAGCTCATTATTTACATAAACTGAGCCCTGAATATGAGCTGTTGTGTTCCTTAAATTAAAACCGCTCTGCTTCTTTCAGGCTAAACCTTTTGCCATGCTTAACTTCAAATTTGAGATTCCAAAACTTGGAAGCTCTATCTGATATCTGAGCCCCTGGAGGAGGCTCCTACTTTAATAGTTTCTGCCATTATTTCTTTAGGAATTGAGTGCTTTCCAAAGTACTTCATGGGAAGTACTGACTCCACCCCTCAGCCTTTAAGAATAGGCACATTTCCCACTAGCTGTACTTGACCTCCCTTGTCTTTTAAACCTGTTTGGTTCCCATTCTGTGTGTTCATTTCTCCTGCTGTTCTGCAGTGCAGAGTACATTCAGAGTAGGGTCTGTGTGTACGTGGGTCGCTGCCTCAGTGTTTCCCGTGGGTGCTTTGCTGTGTTTTGTGAGGCAGAATGTGTGGAATATCAGAGGTGGGAGTTGCTATGATGCTGAGAGCTCCTGTTAGTAACAGCAGCTGCTTAGGGATGAATAAATGGGGCACTGGTTTCAGCAGCAAGGTTCATTTAAAAAGTGTCTGACCCTTCAACTGAACTGCAGCAGCTTTTGATGTAACTTCTGTAAACTGAAGTGCTAAACTACTCAAGAGTTAAAAGCAACAAATGAACAACTTTGCTGAGGGAAGTTTTTTTCCTTCCTCTCCTTCCTCCACCTGAGAGCAGGACTTTCTCTTTCAGTCACATTTGTGGTATGTTTTGCACCTTGTTAAATGCCCATGGTAGATGGTGTACCCCAAAACATCCTGGTGGGTATTGCTCGTCCTTGATGAAAAACGGGATGTGTGCATTCATACACATTCATGTGTAAAGTGCTCAGTCATGCCTGGATGGATGGAGAGACATCTATGCCACCCTGACATTCCCATGTAAATTTACTGGGCAACATTTGTTTGCCAGTTAAGTCGTTGAACGACTGGCACTGAGTTGCCAGTGTTTTTGATCTGGCCAATTAAATCAAACCATCAGTGCACTGTGGGTAGAGTTGATTAAATTCTGAATGTTTCCTGTGTTAAGCATAAAACATGGATCTTCTGGTGTGCAGGTCTTTTGCTAACTGGGATTTTACTTTCAGAATTTCTTGAGGTTGGCAAAAAGCAGCCCGCCCTTGATGTTCTCTATGATGTTATGAAAAGTAAGAAACACCGAACATGGCAGAAAATCCACGAGCCAATTATGCTGAAGTACCTGGAACTCTGCGTGGATCTGCGCAAGAGTCACCTGGCAAAAGAAGGATTGTACCAGTACAAGAATATTTGCCAGCAGGTATGGCTTTTGATTTTTTTATTGTACTTATTTATAGCAAGCATGGTATCTGTCAGCTGGTATAATTTAAAAGTAACTGATATGTCCTGAATTAGGATTAATCTGCCTTTTAGATGTTCTTTGATTTGTAGCAGTTACATTTTAAAAGATTTTTTGCCTATTGTGGATGGAAATATCTTCCCATTTTTTTGCCTTTGGTGTAGGTTAACATCAAATCTTTGGAGGATGTTGTTCGAGCCTATTTAAAATTAGCTGAAGAAAAAACAGAAGCAGCTAAGGAAGAATCTCAGCAGATGGTACTGGACATAGAAGACTTGGATAACATTCAGACTCCAGAAAGGTGTGCAGCCTGTTTTTAAAATGTAGCAATTCATGGAAAGTATCCTTATTTTCATTCACAAAGCTGAGATATAAATGTAGACTTGAAATTGAATACTAGTGGTGTTCTAGAGGTTTTCAAGGAAGGAGTAAAAGCAAGAATTTTACATTGAATGAAATCTTAAGTCTGAGTAAAGAAAAGTAAAGAAAGCAAGCAGTAAGGAATAGAAAATCTGGATGCAGTGGGAGTGGTTCTGGGAGTTGGGTCACCACTTTCCAGTGTCTGCTCAGATCTGCATCTGTAGCGGTATTGGAGAGTTTATTATGGTAAACTCATACTGGTTGTTTATTATGGTAAGCTCATTATTGGTTGATGTAGAAATGCTGTTAACTATATCAGACCAATGTTATTTGTGTATGTGATATTCTCCATTTCTTCTGACCACATTGTGCATGTACAAACAAAAGGAAATTTTACTTTATACTTGCTTGGTTAAGTTATGAGATAATAGAAGAAAGGACATGAAAAGTACATTCAAGAGATAAATAGTAGGATGGGTAATGAGAACGTAGAATGGTGATAGAAATGATAAAGAAATTGGAAGAAATTAGTGAATATTTGTCTTGTGTAGGAATAGAGTTGTAGTAGTCAAGTAATATTCATAGAGATCTGGAGTAAAAGGCTCCGTATTTACTTGTTAACAGCAAAACTCTCTAGTAGAAGTTGGTTGCAGAATAGAAAAGGTGATAGATGTGTCTTCAATGGCGGGGCAGTGCCATTCATATTATTTCTAGTGCCTGAAATTGTTCCAAATGAATCCTCTAGTAGTTAAACAGTGAAGATTGACTGACCTCTCTTTTCCTTGTTCTCCTTTCTATAACAGAGGACTAGAGAATGGATCTTTTCAATCACACTTCTCATCTAAACAAGGACAGTTTGCTTAGTGTTTTGTAGGTCCTGTTTTCTAGACTTCTCATGCTTTTTTGCTGGATCCACTTCTTGATCTGTTAGAGAAAGCACTGGTGGCGTGTCGTGTTTAATAGCCTATGTAGTACCCAAGGATGCAAATTAGTACTGAAAATGGTGTAGTAGAAAAGAGTTACAGGAGTTGAGACTATATTAAAAACAGTTCAAAAAGAATTCTAAAAATGAAGACTTAGGGAAGATGGTTTTTTGTGGGTTTAACATGTTGAGTGGATTGTTCAGCAGAAAGGAATCATGTGGGACATAGCACTGAATTGGTCTCAGTGTCTTGGAGATGGTTTCTCCTGTCTTACATTCCTGTGATGAGGGAATGAAGTTCTAAATGCAAGATTATCATATTGTACTTCTGACACATTTAAGCATCTTTTTCATGTCAGAATTTGTAAAGGATTTGAAATGTTAATGTGAGTATTCTGGTTTCTGATGTGTGGGGATTATAACACAGTGCTTGTGTTACATGTCAGCACAAAGTGAACTCTGGCAGTGGCGCTGGTGACTAAAAGGGAAGTGTCAGCAAGTACTAAAGTATCTGCATTGACACTGATACTTGACTCTAACAGAGGTACAGGACACAGCTCCCTGCTAGGAAAGGGAAGGTGAAAATCCTGGAGTTAGTTTCTTTGAAGGATACAAGTTTCTGATGTCTTGCCTCTGGAGCTTGGGCATGTCAGTCATATATGCAGTGGCCAAAGTTTGAAACTTAAAAGTTTGAAATAATTATCTACATCCTTTAAAGGAAAAGGGAGCAGTCTGAGGGACTAGTTTGAAAATAAGCAATGGACCATTCAGGAGCAATTAGCTGTTCAGATTTGTCCAGTCTTGTCTTAGAACCTGGTAAGAAACAGTGATGAGAATTGTAGGGAATAAACCACTTCTCTTTTTTCTCTTTCCTTACCCCACTGCCCTGACTAAAGTGTTCTTTTGAGTGCTGTAAGTGGAGAAGACACTCAGGATCGTACTGACCGCCTGCTTTTGACACCCTGGGTTAAATTTCTGTGGGAATCCTATAGACAGTGTTTGGATCTTCTCCGAAATAATTCTCGAGTAGAACGCCTGTACCATGACATTGCACAGCAAGGTAGGTGCAAAAGATGGAAACCTGGACTGTAATCATGTGGTGTCCCCCCCCTTAAGAGGAGGGGAACATCCAAGATTTGTAGATGCTTGTGGTCAAAAGGAACAACAAGAATCAGAGGGTCCTCAAAAGCTTACAGAGTTTTAGTAGTGAATAACATGCTTGGCATGAAAATTTGTGTGTTAGTCCCTGACTTCCCAGTATAAGCACATGGCAGTGGGTTTTGGATAAAGGGATAGAGTGGAAGAAGAGAGGGTTGAATTAAAAGAGAGAGTTAGAAAGGAAGAATGAGAGGGAAAGAGAAAGAAATCACCAGTCCTCATTCCAGTGTTGATCCAGCTGATGGGGGTGTCCAGGGCCCTGGGATGTACACACACCTGGGCTTTACCTTTTTATAGATAAGTTTCTCACTTGTTGTGCAAATCAGTTCTCATGCTCTGTGTGTTCTTCTGGACCTTCCTGGAAAAGGGTTGGAAGGCTTCCAGGGTTTTGGGTGGTCTTGACCCCCTCTACAGTCCATCCCCTCTTCTTGTCCTCTTTCCTGCACTTGTGTCGTGCTGTGTTGTGCTTATCTCCAGAAGACAGAACAAGGACTGGTTTTTGAGAACTATGGGATTAGTGACAGGGTTTTTGTCTGTCATTTCCAGTAATTTGAAAGCTTCATTTGACTTCACCATATTTAGATGACTTGTGAATTTTTTCCCCACATTTTATAAAGCCAAAACCTGAATTCATGCCATTCACAGGATTTTGTGTGCTCTTAGTTTAAACTAAAAGCTGGAATCACTGCATAAATTAGTACATTTTTAAAGAGACTTAAAGTATTCCCTTTACTCTTTAAGCTTAATTATATAGAAACATCTTCATCTTTTGAGGTCAAGATGAAAATGCTCTGCATTGTCACTTACTCATTATGTGTGACAGATTGTATCATGTTTGAGATGTCTTTTGACTGTAAATGAAGACTGTTTAAGTGTACTGATTTACATATTTGAATCCCATTTAGAACTACCATGAAGTCACAGTTAGTGAACATTTTTAATTGACATTATTCCTTTTTGCAGCTTTCAAGTTCTGCCTGCAGTACACGCGGAAGGCGGAGTTCCGCAAGCTCTGCGATAACCTGCGGATGCACCTGGGGCAGATCCAGCGGCACCACAACCAAAGCACAGCCATCAACCTCAACAACCCTGACAGCCAGTCCATGCACCTGGAGACCAGGCTGGTGCAGCTGGACAGTGCTATCAGCATGGAGCTGTGGCAGGTATGCAGCAGGGCTCCCCATCATGCTTGGTCTGCAGCCTTTCCAGAATCCACTCCACGCTGTTTATGTCTCATGGTACATGCAGCAAGGTGAAGAAAGGATAAGAGCTAAAGAGTAAAGTTTTAATATTTAGACTATTGAATGCTTAGTCTGGTATTCCTGCACAGCATTTCAAACCAAGTTTTACTGATAGAATGTTTGGAGATTTTTTTGTTTGGTTCCTCCCCCCTCCCCCCTTGGTTTGTAGCTTGAAAATCTGAATGAAACAAAAATACCAAATTTTAAGCAAATAATTAATGATGTATATCCAAATAATTTATTAGAAAAGAAGTATTTCATTTCATGTTGCTGACAAAACTGAAGATCACAGCTTTCAGTAGTATTAAATATTTTATGGTCTTACAACCTTTAATAAATTTATATTTTTCCTTTTTTGGGGTGTTGCAAAAAACTTCGTAACAGTAGTGTATTTGGTTGTTTTGGGTTTTTTTAGGAAGCTTTCAAAGCAGTGGAAGATATTCATGGACTGTTTGCACTGTCTAAGAAGCCCCCCAAACCACAGCTGATGGCAAATTACTATCACAAAGTTTCAACTGTCTTCTGGAAATCAGGAAATGCTCTTTTTCACGCGTCCACCCTTCACCGCCTTTATCACTTATCAAGAGAAATGCGAAAGAATCTCACACAAGAGGAGATGCAGAGGTGGGGAAAGATACTTGCTGTGATCTTAGAATCTGTTTTTAACCCCCAAGGATCAAAAATAAACTAAATTGTACCCCAAAAGAAGCAGATGACTTGTATGGCTATGAGCAGCTCTGTCTAAATTGGCCAGTACTAATTGCCTCAAAAGAAATCTAGAGCAAGGAGGATATTTTACAAAGCTGCAGTGTAAGTATTGTGAATGTTAGCATCACCTTAGTAAAGTTCCTTCTCTTTACTGACTGAGAAGATAAGCAAATCAATAAATATCTGGGGGTTTGTTTTCTTTTTCTCTTCTGAGTGGTTGCATTTTCTTCACAAGATTTCACTATTTCCTCTCATGGTGTAGTCATTGTCTCCTCTGTTATTTCTGGTGTTTTTACACAGTTTTGCATCATGGATGCTCCTCGTTCCTCTCTTGAACTGGCAAATACATGAACAGGAACTAGTAAGTGTTCTCTAGGAGTTCATCTCTTGCACTTCTGCTTTGTCACCAGGATGTCCACTCGAGTCCTTTTGGCCACCCTGTCCATTCCAATAACTCCAGAGAGAACTGATATTGCTCGTCTCCTGGATATGGATGGAATCATCGTGGAGAAACAGCGGCGCCTGGCCACCCTGCTGGGCCTGCAGGCCCCTCCTACTCGGGCCAGCCTTATCAATGACATGGTAGGTACTGGGGTTCAGGTGAGCAGCTTCATAACACTGAGTCCTGTTCCTTCTAGAGCACTGTGCTCTGCTGTGGAGCAGCAATTTTAAAGCTAAAACAGCTGTCTGGTTGATTGGGACTTAATTACAGATTCACAAGGACTGTTTGGAAATGGCAGCGATAATGAATGCTTGTATGCAATTCAGTGTAGTCATTTATGTCACCCAAGCAACAAAAATTGATTTGAAACACTGAGGGGTCTGAAATGTTGTGATCTGGAACTTTAGGGGTTTTCTTCCAACTCTGAAGTGTGTAATTAACCGAACCAAGTGCTTATTTTTCTGTTTTAAATGTGTTTTGGATAAGCATAGGCCAGATGTCAAATGTTGGACCATATGGATCTAAGTGATTATGAAAACTTCCTTGTGTTTAATTTGAAGGGATGTTGGATTTATCTATCCTCAGACCACCCCCAATGCTTGTAAACAAATTAGATTTCTAAGTAATGGGTATTTTCAGAGACTGTTTTAATATCTTGCAGTCATTTGCACTCATATCTAAAATTTAGGTTCAAAGCTCATTTTACAATTTGAATTAATTCTTCTTGCAGCACCTCTCCAGTCTGCCTCAAACCCACAATATAAGGCTTCAGAAATTTAATCATGAACAGAGATGTGTGGTTTTAGTTTGGATGTGGGCCTATGTTTGTGTAGTAGGCTTGTGTCTTAGAAATGGCTGAGGATGGTACTGTAGTCTGTTTAGCTTGTTTGGTTTTTGTCTACTTTTCCATTTTTAACTACACTTAAATTATGTCGTGTAGAATTACTGTCACTGCAGTTAAGAATGTAATGAAAAATACATAGTGTGTATTAGAAACCACATCTGTTGCCTGTTTAACTTGCTGAATATAAAATTCTTAAAGCATTATCTGTTAGTTAATACTGTGTTTATGTTGAGATCTTTGGATTTTTTTTGTTGACTGTAGGTCAGGTTCAACGTAGTGCAATATGTTGTCCCAGAAGTGAAAGAACTTTACAATTGGTTAGAAGTAGACTTTCACCCACTCAAGTTGAGTGCCCGTGTCAGCAAGGTAAGTTTTTTGTAGCTCTGTGTGTGTGTAGTAATTGGCCTTGACTAATAGTCTGTTATTTCAATATTGATTAGTGGTTAATATCAACTAGCCTTTTCTATTGCCAGATTTTTTAATAGTAGCCTTGATTTGGTGAAGTTCTATTACTATGACATGAGCATGACATCTGATAGAGTAAGCCAGGTTATTGAAATAGAATGAAACTTCACTCAGGTCTTTTGAGTCCTCTTCAGAGGGCTCCATAAAGGTGCAGAGTTTTGGAAATGTATCAGGAGGTTTTGTTGGTGGAGATGATACTGAGTTAATTTTGTTTAAAGGTGCAAAATAAGAAGACTGTGCATACGTGGGCATATGCTGGCAAGTGGGTTGTGTGCTAAGTGGAAAGATGAACCAATGACTGGTTTTACTATTAAAAGGTAGAGTGTTGGGAGGTAGAATAATGTGAGAGCTGTTGATTAGGTTAGTGTAAATTCTGCAGTTGATGAAGCACATCATGTTCTTTTTCTTTGATAGTGGGAACAAAGATATTTGAGGTGCTAAAAAGAACTTGAAGGTAAATTAGCAGTGTGGTAAATGTTGCCAGTACTGTCAGTCGCCTTCATACAAAAACTGTCAGCTCTCCTTTGTAACTGTAAGTGTTCTGATCAAAGGATGCACTTCAGTAAAACGGTATCTGGACAGAAGTGCTCTTGTTTTAAGAGCTGTAAACCAGAAATGCTACATTAATGGTGAAGTTTGTACAGGTCAATGCAGATAGAGTAACTTTTCAGACTTCTGGTAGGTTCTGAACTGGGTGAAGGACCAAGCTGAAAAGGAACCTGAACTGCAGCTGTACATTCCTCACCTGCAAAACAACACCATCCTTCGCCTTCTACAGCAGGTATGAGTAAAGATAATGCGTGTTCCTAAGTATACATAAGTTAGAATATGCTTTGGAGGAAGATTCAGTTGGAAACTTTAATGGTGAAATGATTTTTCTTTCTATCAAATAGAGAAGTGTTTGATTTTCAAAGACATTTTCTAATACATAACCCATATCTTCAGTTTGTGCATCATTTCAATACAGCTCTAGCAGCTATACTTGATAGTGGGGTACAGTGGTGTAGTCTCTTCTCTAGATTTTCTTCATTATGTACCAAGTTTCTTAAAACTTCTCTTTGGGGTAAGGTCGGGGAGGGGAGTATTTCACTTTGGTTTTTATTTTATTTTTTATTTGTGTCTAAGTTTTTTATAAAATGCACATTTCATTGACCTGCTTTCGTTACCAATGATGAGCAGTGTTATTTCTGGTGTGCTAAAGAAATAGTTGAAGGCTAATTAGCAGCATAGCTGGATGTAGTTACTGCTGCCAGTCTCCTTCATACAAAGCAGCCATTCAGAAATGGGGTTTAATCTGTCTACAGTACAGAAATAAAATCCTCAAACAGTATTTGCAAATGCCTTAATATGTATACATTTGTTTGTTGACAATTTAGCAAGTTAACTTTAAAGTCTGTACAACAACTTCTGATTGCTTTTTATTGAGGAAAAATACTTAATGTTTCTGTTCACATTCAGGTGGCCCAGATTTATCAAAGCATTGAGTTTGCTCGTCTGTGTACCCTGGTTCCTTTTGTGGATGCTTTCCAGCTGGAGCGTTGTATTGTGGATGCAGCCAGGCATTGTGACTTACAGGTGAGTGCTGTAGAAAGACTGTGTCAAGTGATGTCTGGGTTCATGTGTATTGCATGTGATGAAAGGGAACTGGTTGACAATGTGGAGGAAGAGGCAAGAGTGATTTGTCTTTCAGTGCTCATTTCTTGGAATCATTGAAAGTTCAACCTCTTCCAGTGATTTTGTTGTTGTGGTTTGGGTTTGTTTTTTTCGTGAACCATAGAAATAAAACAAACCTTCATTGACAGTGCTATTTTTCTCCTACTAATTTGGCATTTCTCATAGAGTGGTATAGCAAAATTTTTTTTCAAGTAATTTCTGCTTAGAGCCTCTGTTGGCTCATAGGCAGAGCAACAGAGAAATTGTTCAATAAAAAGTACAATCCTTTTTCTTCCTCTTTTTCTGTTTTTGCAAAGGTTCGCCTTGATCACACAACTCGGACACTGAGCTTTGGTTCAGATTTGAATTACTGTACTAGAGAGGATGCTCCACTGGGCCCTCAGCTGCAGAGCATGCCTTCTGAGCAGATCAGAAACCAGCTGACTGCCATGTCCTCAGCTCTGGCTAAGGCTCTTGCAGTCATTAAGCCTCCTCATTTAATGGTAAGTCATTTAAAGTCTTATGAGAATGTTGACAAAGCTTATATTTTAACAAATGTGTTTTCTCAGATGTACATTTTACTTTCTTTTTTTTTCAGCTTAGTGGTAGTCAATTTTTTTGTGCTTTTAAAGAAGTCATTCTTAAAAGCACTCAGCTAGTTAGTTTCTGGTCATGACTAAAATATGGCAAAATGTACACAAGAGGCCTGAGTTTAAAGTTTCCAGTCTTGCAAATACCAGGTTTAGGATATAACAAATAATAACTGTCCAACAAGCCTACAGAACTAGGATTTGTTTAAAGTTTTGCATGCATTTTTGAAAATCCAAGAGCCTGCTTCATTTATTCTTACTGGAGAAACTGCTGTTGTGAAAACCCTGGAATGTAGCTTTATAGAATGAAACATCCCGCAGCTCAAGAACTGGCCTGTCTTTGTCACTTCCTTTCCTCCTCCCTGGGGCTCTTGGCTTCAAGGTCAGACTCACGTTTCAGGTTTTCCAGAGCTCTGTAGCAGCAAGGCGTAAATCAGTCTCAGATTTCCAGCATGCTTTGGTTGTGGCAAGTTAAACCTTCACTTCTTTTACTAGAGCAGTGGTAATTTTTTCATTCGTTTTAGGTGTATGAAAGATTTCATAGCTAACATATCAGATATTTGTTCCATAGGGAAAAAAGGCTAAAAGCAACATGTCTATGTTAGATTCTCTACAGGTTGGAATACTAAGTAATATTCTTAAAATGTAAGTGCAGAAAGTAGAATTGTTTCATAACATGTGATACTCACTTCCTTATGTTAGCTTGAACATATATTAATGGGTTTATAGTGTTTAAGATACAAATATTTCTATATAGGTTTTCCCTTAAAATGACTTGATTAGTGATTGATATTAGATTGTAATTTTGAAAGAAAAACATGCTTTAACTATACATTTGTGGGTAGAAATGGCAGTTAGTCTTGCACTTGACACTCAGTAGCTGAATAAGACATAAATACTCATTTAACTCATTAGTGGTCATTACACTTGTAAAATTAGAGAACAGTATCAAGGTTAATATCAATCTGTGTGGTTAGAGAAGCTACAGAACAAGTTAATATTCTTTTTTCCTTCACTATTCAGGTCCAAACTTTCCACTTTTCTCAGGTGCTTAAAAGCATTTAATTGGTCACATTTCCAATAATTCACAAAAATCATTAAAATCATCTAAAGCTTTTTACTTTTGTGTTTCTGGCACTTCCATTTAACTTTAAATGTGTACAGATCTGCATCAAAGCATGGATGTTTCAGTGTTTTTGCTGAATGTCCTAGAAGTGACAGGGTTACTAAAAATAACCCTGTGGGTGCTCACATTTCAGGGGTAGCATGGCCGGGGGAGTGTGGGGAGCTGGTTTGGGCTGCAGTGTTTGGCTGGACTCATGGAAATAGGCAGCTCCCTGAGCTGGCACAGTGACACCTCCTCATGTGTACAGCATGAATGTCCACAAAGAACAGTGGAGGGGTGGAAAGGCTGCTGAAAGAACAGTCTGTGTTCTAGTGTCTAGAAGCCTAGTGTTTTTTATAAGGTAATGAAAATAGTTTTAAATACAGTGTTTAAATTGTTGACCCATTTTTTAATCATCTCACAGATAGTGTTTTTTGTCAATTAGGATACTTTTTCTTCTATTAATGTGTTTGGAAAATAACAAAACTTTAAAAGAACAAAGCAGCTATGGTGAAATACAGTGCATGTGGTGATATGCTTGCAAACACAAACGGAGACAAACAAGATTGGCCCACGCACCCATTGCAGTTAAAAATTTCAATATCAATAACATCTGTGTGTACAATGTTTTTGGACAGAAAAATGTCCAGCTGTTGTACCCAAGCCGTGTTGCAGAATATTGTCCTTTACAGACAACTTTCTCCATGTGCACATGGTTCTGGGCAGTTGGTACTGCCTCAGAAGCCACTTGGATGAGTGATTAGATTCACCACTATAGCTGTATTTCCATTCAGTTGGCAAGTTTGGAGAACAGCATTGCATTTTCCTTGAGTAGCATTTGCTTTACTTACTGCCTTTTGAAGAGGGACTGTTTACATCATTGTCTTATTCTTAATTTAAAACCAGCAAGAGAAAGAAGAACAACATCAGCTGGCAGTCACTGCCTTCCTAAAAAATTCCAGGAAGGAGCATCAGCGTATCCTTGCGCGCCGTCAAACCATAGAGGAGAGAAAGGAGCGCCTGGAAAGTTTGAACATCCAGCGTGAAAAGGAGGAGCTGGAACAACGGGAAGCAGAATTGCAAAAAGTCCGCAAAGCTGAGGAAGAGAGGCTGCGCCAGGAGGCAAAGGAGAGGGAGAAGGAGCGGATCCTGCAGGAGCATGAGCAGATCAAAAAGAAAACTGTTCGGGAGCGCTTGGAGCAGATTAAGAAGACTGAACTGGGAGCCAAAGCATTTAAAGATATTGATATTGAGGTAGGGGAATTATTGTTGCAGTGGGGAGTTATTTAGTTATGCTTTCAGTGTTACGTTGCTGGGCTGTCTGAATTTCATGGGTTTGTACTGCAACTGGTCTTAGAAACAGTCTCTCTTAAAAATGAGACAGTGTAAGTAAACAGTTCTGGGTTGGGATGGGACCTTTATTACCTGGGGGAATAAAGACCACCTTTCATGGGAGTTTTTTCTCATTTTTATGTTGATAACTTTACTTGGTTGTAGGATCTTGAAGAATTGGATCCTGACTTTATTATGGCTAAACAAGTGGAACAGCTGGAAAAAGAAAAGAAGGAACTTCAGGAACGACTGAAGAATCAGGAGAAAAAGGTACAAAGTAGGAAGGGTAAAAATGTCCATGCAATTTTTGAGTGAATGTGATCTGTGTTGATACATATATGTGCATACACATGTATATAATATTGGTGTTGAAAAAACTGTTTCAAACTAAAGAAAAGTAGATGTGTTATATACCAGTTGGGTCTCTGGTTTCTGTGTAAAAAACTGTTGTAATTAATGGAGTTGATTTGAAAAAGGACCCTTAAGCTGGATGTGAACTAAGTCTTAGTTGGGAAGACTTGTAATTAAAAAATGTTCAGAACAGGTTAAATGTTCAGAGAAGGAGAGACCATTATAGAGAAGTGAAATTAGTTAACAGTGTTGGTCCTCCCTGAAAGCGAGGAAACTACTGCTAGAGCCCTCCTAGATGGCAGAAAAGGATTTGTCTGAAACGTGGGTAGTTATAAAAGTGTGAGAAAGGTGTCGTAATAAATAGAAACACATGACCTGGGCAAGGTAGAACTCAGCCAGGACTTCCTGTTGTATTCAGGAATGAAACAGGGGTTATATGGTACAGTTGGTGACTTGGGTACTTAAAACTGATTTGAAGAAAAATGGCAAGTAGAAAGTGGCAGGTTAGTTAAAAAGGTTCCAGTGAGGATCTTTGACACTGCAGGCCTGTAAAGCTGTTGCTTATACTGGACAGAGCAGCAGAGGACACATTAACAGTAGAATTAGTAGTCACCTGAGTTAATATGATCTACCAGGAAAAGTCAGCACAGCGTCTATAAAAGGAATGTTACCAAGGGCTTCCTCTTAGAGTGCTCTGAAGCTATCAAACCAAACGTATGACTAAGGCTGATCTGATGGGTGTAACTAAGTCAGATTAAAAAAAAAAAAACTTTTTACAAAGTTCCTCCCAAAAAAACCCAACTTAGTAGTGTGACAGAAGAAAGTCTTTGAATTATGTTCTGGTTAAATAGATTTAAAAACTTTATATAGGCAAAGCGGGGAAAAGAATCTCTCGGTCTTTGGCTTTGCATATTGAATGGTGGGCTTCAAACTCAACATTCTTTGCCAGCAGTGAGAACTTGGTTCTTCTGCATTTTGAGCACTGTCTGCAGTTCTCTTTATGTCTAAAAGGATGCAACTGAACTGGAAGTTTGACAGGAGGCCAACAAGAATTATCAATGATGCAGATTGGCTTCTGTGGGAGAAATATCTTTGTAAAATAGTACCCCTCTGTCTGACAGATTTCTAGAGAGAGGATGTGGTGCTAATCTGTAAGAGTGTACCTGTTACAGTTCTTGCACTGCCTGCAAGGGCTACTGGAGTGAGAAGCATGAAATGAAGCCAGCAGGAGCCGTGTTCAGAGCTGTTTGTAGGTAGAAGTTGGATCTTCATGCTGTGAGCCACAGACATGCAGGAGTTCTTTCCCAAGTACATTGTTATATATGAAAAGCTTGGAGTTCAGAAGGACAAGAAGGGAAATCTACTAATATTTAAAATATAAAAATACTTCCAACACAGAAAATGCTGAGAGGTGAAAATGGATGATCCTGAGAGAGAATTGTGATGGGCCTGTCTCCATTCCTGCATCCTTGCCTGGGAGTGCACTTAGTTGCCAGTGGTAGAGGCAGGTTCTTAGGTTGACCTTAGATGGTCCAGTGTGGTTGTTGCTATTTTGCCATAATATTTCAGATACGTTGGAGAAGTCTCCAGAAATCAGGACTTTGTGTGCATTATGTCACACTAAAGGTGTGTTATCTGTACTCAGATTGACTATTTCGAAAGAGCAAAGCGCTTGGAAGAAATTCCTTTAATAAAGACTGCCTATGAGGAACAAAGAGTGCATGATATGGAGCTGTGGGAGCAACAGGAAGAAGAAAGGGTAAGAATTTTTTCTTCAGTTGATAAAGTGAATTAGCAATGCATGAAAAATAGTGGGTTTTGCACTGTTTTCTTTTTTTTTCCCCCCCAACTCTTTCCAAAAGAGAAAGAAAGATTGAGATGTTAGCTTTGTGATTTCACTGTTCTAGTGGACAGCAATTTCTTCTGTCTTTGTTCTGAAAGAGGAAGAGAAAATCTGGCTGGGGTAGATTGAATCCAAATGTATAGTAAAGTTATAGTTTGTATATTTTCTGTTTTCAGATTACCACCCTGCAGCTGGAGCGTGAGAAAGCCCTTGAGCACAAGAGCAGACTCTCCAGGATGTTGGAGGATAGAGATTTATTTGAAGCCAGGCTCAAAGCATCACGACGAACAGTTTATGAGGTATATAAGATGTGGCATTGCTAACAAAGTACACCCCTGAAGTGAGGAACTAAAACTGACCCAGGAATTCTTCATGAAACTAGAAACAAATTAGTATTTAAAATGGTTCAGAACTGTGGAATTGCTTATTTTCTGCTTTGACTTTTAATTTCTTGCACCCATTCCTAGGTAGTATTACTTAAAATTTTTGAAGTTCTGGAAGTTTCTGGAATAACTTATATGTGAAATAAGAGGGGTAAATTATTTATTTCAGTTCAGCTATTAGTAAGGGATCACTGGGTGTCATATAGGCAGGCAGCTGTATCTGCCTGTTTATAGCTTTGAGTATTTGGCTATGTTGCAGTAAAAACTGTCTTTACCAAAAAAAAAGCAGAAGAGGTGTTATGTTGATATAAATTAGTAACTGCATATGATTCTTTGCAATCATAGGGATATTTTTGGGTAATATGTTTTAGATACAGATAAATTAGTATTCAGGCAATTCCTTTTCTGAAAAAGGAGATAAAGGACTAATACTGTGCGTGATGATTTAATTGTCTTTCTTCTACATTGGAGGGTATTGTCTAACACAAAATTAATTGCAGAAGAGACTGAAATGGTGAACAGGTCGTTTTTCAGTGGAGCAAAATCAATGTGTTGCAGTTTGTTTGTGTTTCTGCGTGGCTTTATTTAGCAGTTTATGTTAAATGCCCAGCTCTTAGACATTACAGCTGTGGTGTTCTGAGGTGTATTGTTGGTATTCCAGGATAAACTCAAGCAGTTCCAGGAACGGTTGGCAGAGGAGAGGCGGAACCGTCTGGAGGAGCGCAAGAAGCAGCGCAAAGAGGAGAGACGCATCACTTACTACAGGGAGAAGGAGGAGGAGGAGCAAAGGCTACGGGAAGAGCAGCTGCTTAAAGGTGTGATGGAGAATGTCACTATTTCATCCTTTGCATCCTTGAACATTTCCATTTTGTAACGCAGCTGATGTCTGGTTTTCCTGTTTCATGAGTTTGGAGGAAGTCTTTTCAACTTCCAGTTGTTGCATGTTCCTTGCTTACCTGTGCAGCATAGGCAGGAAGGTGAAGCTTTGTAGCTCCTAGACATGAGTAGGAGGAGATAAAGTAAGAGAGGCTAATGAAAAAATGAGTCTGAGCCTACAGTTGGAGTTCTGGCCACTTGTTTGTGCACATCTTAAAGAGAAAAGAATGGAACATCGGTGTAAGATCAAGAACTCCAAAACTGTAAATGACTCACACACCTTTCTCTGTGAATTGTTTTGTCTGATAGCCTTAATAGCCTGTTTCAGGACTTCAGAGGAGAAGAGGTGGTTGGCAAAGTGCAGGATGAATTTCTGCCATATTTGTCAGTTGGAGGATGAAGATTTTTTGTATCAGAGTTCAGCATAATGCAGTATTTAAAAAACAACAACTGAAGCAGTCATGAATATCAAATTTCTGACACTGTTAGCTGATTTTTTTGTTTGACCTTTCCTAAGGAAGGGATCCTCTGCCATG
Organism: Nicator chloris; assembly: GCA_013400495.1. Lineage (NCBI taxonomy): Eukaryota > Metazoa > Chordata > Aves > Passeriformes > Pycnonotidae > Nicator > Nicator chloris. Next base: position 348,801 of record WAAE01023030.1, on the reverse strand, counting down.
TTTGAGGTAGTTACTGATATTTTAGTTGCTACAGTTATGGTCTGTGCATTGAATTAACATACAGGTATTGGGACTTTTTTTTTCTTGTTAGCTGTTAAAGATGTCTCATTAATAGATGTATTAGGAGTCCATTTTCTATTGCTTTTCAGTTAGGAGACTTGCAGAAAACAGGTTCTGTGGTTAGCTAAACACATCATATAAAATGCTTGTATTTTTAAGTGTTTATTTTTTTATGGAGTCCACGGGGAGCGATTGCATTGTGTAACCCTTTGGTGGATACAGCAAAGTAATGGAATCTGTGTTGGTACTAAGTTCTCTGTGTGTGTCCAACTGTGCAGAGCGTGAGGAGAAGGAGCGCATTGAGCGCGAGAAGCGCGAGCAGGAGCAGCGGGAGTACCAGGAGCGAGTCAAAAAGCTGGAGGAACTGGAGAAGAAAAAACGGCAAAGAGAAATGGAGATAGAGGAAAGAGAGCGCCGCCGAGAAGAAGAAAGGAGAGGTCTGGATGACCCATTTTCAAGGAAGGTGGGTAATGCCTGCAGGCTTGTTTCTTTCTGACTGCTCCTTCTTCTGTAGGTTATTTGAAAGAAGGTGTTGGCATTGCAAACTCGTATGTTTGTTTGTTTATTTACTTCTTAAGTTATAATGTGAGTGGCTAATTTAATAGTTAAATTACTGTCACTTTTAGTTTCAGCTCAGTATCAGGATCTGGAATCTCTAGTTTTGCAATTGAGTAAAATAAAGTAATTACTATGATCTCCAAGCTGTTTAAATACTAAATGAATGAAGAGTAAAATGAAAATTGGACAAAATTCTCTTTAATACAAAAAGAAAGAAAACTCCTGGAAGCAAGTGCAGTGACTCCTGCAGAAGTCAGGAATTCAAGTAGATATTGAAGGAAAATCCGTCCCAGATTAAACATAAAAGCATAGTTTTATATTTTATAATAAATCTGCAATAACATAAAACCAAGAGGTGTGTGCAACTTCCTGTTTACAAATAAAACTTGGACTGGGGGAATTTGTTATCCCAATCCAACAGGAAGCAAAACAAAAATTACTTTGAAATGTTTAATGTTTTAAAGGAACGTAACTAAGTACCATAAGCCTTCTACACTCCCACTTTTTCAGAACTTACCATGCAAGAGAACTAGTTTTAAATTTCATCCCCCACAGCCTTTCTCTTTGTTTAATACATATTTCATTGAGTAACACCATGAAGATAAGTTATCAGCTTGTATAAATTGTTTTCTCATGATGGGTATTTTTCACATGAGAGGTCTTCTATCTGTGAGCACTTGATTATATGGAAAAGCTGGCTCAGGTTCTGAGAGAGATACTTGTACCACTCCAGAAATTCCATTTGCAGTTTTGGGATTCTTTGATCACCATTGTTATTTGGGGTCATTTCAAAAGCATTTAAGGAGACAGAGTAGTGGATTTGCAAGATCTTGGTTAACTCATATTGACAAATAAAAGCACTTTTCAAAGAGGGGTTTAAAACTGGAATACCCTTCTTATAAAGAGGTTGTGGTATTATGTGAAATCAGGTATTTTGGATGGTTTGGCAAACTAGTTCCTTGTGGTAGAATTAAGGCATAAAAATCCATTTAAATGGCTTATCTGGTGATGGAAAGAGACATTTTTATTTAAAAAAAAAAATACAGCTCGATTATTGTTCTGTCCTGCAACCTGTGTGAATCACTAATATCTCACCTCTTCTGTGCACTGAGGTATTGCAAACAAAATTGTCCTTGCCACAGAGAACTTTCAGTGTATTCAGTTACATTTCCTGATGAGATCAGAAAGCACAAAAGCAAATAATTACTTAAATTCATTCCTGTTGTCATAAAGGCCTGGGAAGAGTGAGACTGTTAGAACATCTCTTTTGTGTCAACAGGTAGTGGCTGTGGCTGACTGTAGCTGTTATTCATACATTTGTCATAAACTTTTAGTGTATTTGCATACATCCTACCCTACCAGTAAAGTATGTGGCACAAAGGGAACCATGTTTTTGTTTGAACTGCAGCAGAAACAATAAAGTCAGTTAAAAGATACTTGAATTACTCAAACTCCTGACAGTTCAGTGTTCTGCAGTGTGACAAGTGAGTTTTTAATGACATAACATGCTCAAAGGTAAATTACATCTTGAAAATCTTTGCTTTCAAGCATTCAGAGAGAACGTTCCTAATTTCTTTTGACACGCAGGAATCTCGTTGGGGTGACAGGGAGTCCGAAAGCTCCTGGAGAAGAGGTGGTGAGCCGGAATCTGAATGGCGTCGAGCACCAGTAGAGAGGTAATCAGGAGTTACTAAGCCCCGGTTAGACTGAGATCAAAGTATGGAGGCTCCCATTTTCTTGCTACTGCTAAAGCTGCACTCACTGAGTAATATCTCATGCCTTTACGTCTCTGAAAACTACCTTCTATTAAAAAGTTGCTTTGTTAGGATCTTGGAATGAGAGAGAGGTTTTATCTTGGAACCATGCTCAGATAACATTCCTGTTTTATTTGACTTAGTTATGTGAAGGCAAGCAGACACCTTCTGTGTGTGATAAACAACTTGCTTCCTTGGATTCCTTGTTAAATTAATAATTTCTCTCCCACTCAAACATTGGTGTCAGTTCTATAAATACAGAATGGGGAAGGATGACAAGCAAATGCAGTGTTCCTGGATGATAAAATTCTCAGATTTTCCACTTAAAAAACTGCCAGTAACTGTGCAAGTCCCAGAGTAAGTCACAGAGCAGAAAACACGTGCCATAAATTAAACAAAGTTCTGAAGAACTGTACTGAACAGGGAGGAATAGATTTCTGAAGGAAGAATATTATGAATGTAAAAAGAAATCCACACTTGTTTACATCTATTTTGGATATGATCACTAATAATGAAAACTGTTTATACAGTTGTAGAAAACAAGATTTTTAACATTTGTCTTTTTTTCTGCTCCACATCAGGATGAACTGTAGCTAAAGATATTTCTGATGGTGCACATCTAGTTGTTCTTAAAAGCCTGTGCTGATGGAGAAAGCACTGCTGATTCCAATTGGCAGGATGTTTTATTGCTTAATTAGCCCTGCAGGTAGATAGATTTTTGTAAATGTCTAACCCTAATTTCCAGTACAGCAATTTAAATCCATTACTGCGTACTCTGAATCCAGTGGAAGCAAATTGATTGACTCTTTCTCTCTCTAGTAATTCCTTATAATGTTTAAGAAGGGTGTGATCTCTCTGTAAACAGAATAGAATTCCATCTTTCCTTAAAAGCTGTGTTGCCATTTCTAGTGGTGAACCACTTTCTCATGATCTATGGAATCTAACAATTGGATGAAACTGCTGGATGAAGCCTTTCACTGACTCATATATTGCATAAGTTGTAATGCCCCATCCCTGGAAATGTTCCAGGCCAGGTTGGACAGGGCTTGGAGCAACCTGGGGTAGTGGAAGGTGTCCCTGCCCATGGCAGGAGGTAGAATGAGATGATCTTCAAGGTCCCTTCCAACCCAAATCATTCAGTGATTTTGTGACGTGCTTAATGCACTAATTTGTATGCTTCAATGGATTTTTTTTTCCACACAGGGTGATACAGCTTGTCTTAGTAATTTCTCATTCAACTTTTCAAGAGATTGATTAGAGGTAGTTTAAAAGTAATTGTTTAAAATTAGATTTAAAAATCCTAAGACCCTGAGACAGTATCTGAATGAATTAAATACTTGTTCATCTGATAAACATTATAACCATTCTTTCACGTGTCTTTTATGGTAAAATAATCAGATTTTTGAAAGGGGAAGATTATCCAATTTGAGTCTAAATGGAAATTAACAATCTCCATGTCTTGGTTTTTACCTTACAGATCAATGATAATTGCATTCTCTCTTATTCTTCCAAACCAGGAAATGCACTGCTTGCAATTCCTCACAATTCTTGAGACTCTGAGTTGTCACAGACTGTCGTTTCTTTGTTCTCACCTCTTCAAGTCCTACATGCCTGTTTTGTAGCAAGTCATTGCTGGCTTTTTGTTTATGTTTTAGCAGCATAGTGGATTTCTAAACCCTGGGCTATTCTTTTTGTTGTATTTTGATTTGGGTTTTATTTACTTTTAAATCCATGAGATTCCGCCCTGTTGCAGCTTCTCTTCTCCTGACAGCAAGCAGGAGACACAACATTTCTGTGATGTTCCATTTCTTGTTTCTTTTTATTGCTGAGGAACGTTAATTTCCTGAAATAAAGAAATTAATTTGTTGACCAGAACAGGGTTTATGTTCTAAATGTATGTGTAAAATCCTGTAGACAGCAGACTTAATGGTGTGTAGGTTTGGCATGTGCTTGGAGAAAGGAAGGCTACTTAATTGATGGCTGTGGAGTTTTTTAATATCGATTCTTTCAGACTTAGGTCAAGTTTGCCAAATTAGGCTTGGTATAGAAGCCAACCCTCTTTGTGATGTTGCAGCAGATAACCAACAGGGGACTGTCCAAACTGTAGTTTTGAAGGAAATGATGAACTGCTCAGTCTTTACCAAAGCTGTAGGGACAGTGACCTACCACTTTTCCATAGCAATGAAGGGCATTAAAAGGTGCATTTTGAAACTGCACACTTTGTGTTTAGAACCACTCAGCAAGTGGGTGCAGTCAGAAACGGCTTTGAGAGGTTTGATGCTGCTGATGTAAAGCTTTCCTGGATGTCACCTTCCACTTTTCACTCGTTCCCTGTGGTTTTACAGAGACTGGCGTCGAGGAGATCCAAGAGATGATGAAAGACCTTTCCGACGCGGGGACGATCTGCCCCGGCGAGGGGATGATCTGCCCAGGCGTGGTCCTGCAGATGAAAAGGAGCGTCCTCCAGAATCAGCAGAGGACAGGCCACCTAGACGGGAAGGGGACGAGGACAGGCCTCCAAGGCGAGAAGGGGAAGAGGACAGGCCCCCCAGACGTGGCTTGGATGAGGACAGGCCACCCCGGCGTGGTTTGGATGATGACAGAGGAAGCTGGCGAGCTGCAGATGATGACAGGGGTCCCAGACGTGGCCTGGATGATGACAGGCCCCCAAGACGTGGCCTGGATGATGACAGACCCCCCAGACGTGGCCTAGATGATGACAGGCCCCCCAGACGAGCTCTGGATGATGACAGACCACCCAGACGTGCCCTGGATGACGACAGGCCCCCCCGGCGCGGCTTGGACGATGACAGAGGCAGCTGGCGCGCGGCGGATGACGACAGAGGGCCCCGGCGCGGGCTGGATGATGACCGGCCGCCCCGCCGGGCTCTGGATGAGGACAGGCCCCCCAGGCGTGGGCTGGATGATGACAGGGGCAGCTGGCGGGCTGCAGATGATGACAGAGGGCCCCGGCGCGGGCTGGATGATGACCGGCCGCCCCGCCGGGCCCTGGATGACGACAGGCCCCCTCGGCGCGGCTTGGACGATGACAGAGGCAGCTGGCGCGCGGCGGATGACGACAGAGGGCCCCGGCGGGACGACGACAGGGGACCCTGGCGGAACGCGGACGATGACAGGCTCTCCAGAAGAGACGATGACAGGGGCCCGTGGCGTGGCAGTGAAGACTCAAGGCCAGGTCCTTGGAGACCATTTGGTAAACCAGGTAAAACATATAATAATCATCCCTCCAAAGTGCATGTTATCCTCAGAGATAGTGGATGTAACATACTTGATGCCAGAGATGGGAGAATCATCTCTGAAAACATCTCAATTAGTTTGGCTGATGTGGACGCCCCTCTACTTAGTATAACTAATTTTATATAAAATTAATTTGGTTGAATTTTAAAAAAAAATTCCTTGTCTGGAAGATATGTGATGGTCACACAACACTAGTCACTTCCCTGCGTGCAAAACCAAAATATACAAGTTGAATGCTCTGCTGGGAGCATTCTCACTAGATTAGCACACCTTGGACTCTTTCCCTACCCCTTCCATGTGTCTGAAGTTAATCTCCTTCTAAAGAAGGATTTTGATACCTCATTCAAGTGGGTCTGGTTTTGATAAGCCCCTTCTATGTGTACAGAGATAATGTTTTTAACATTCCCTTTTTGTTTTTAACCCTTCCTGAAAGTCCTGCTTAGAGCAGAGCTTGGATTAGACGACCTTCTGAGGTCTCTTAAAATTTGAATTACCCTATTCTTGTATTGTTTATTTCTATTCTTAGATGTCATTGATGATGTCTAGAGCTGTTTCTGATTCTTTTCAGAACTGTTGATGACATTTGAATGTTAGATATGATTTTGATTTCCTGGTTATTTTCACTTGTGTATTGGCAGGCACCATGTCAACTTTCATAGACACTAATTCTGTAATCCAAGCCTTTAGAAAACTCATTATAAATACCAAAACTTGCAGTCCAGTTTTTCCTATTTAAAGCCAAAGCAGGCTACATAATAAAGAACTCCCATTCATTAATAACTGAGCATTATTGCAGAGTCCACTGTGTTAAGTGGATGGTAACAAAAGTCACATTTTGAAGTAGTGCTTTAAAAAGCAGTAAGCTCTTAAAAAATCTGCTTGCTTAAAATCTCCTCACTTGTGGGTTTTCACAAAGGAATCTGCTGTCTGAGCTACACTCTTGCTTCTTGCACTTGTTTTGCACTGGACCTGTGTGGTTTGTGGCTGAAAACTGCAGGGTGCAGGCAGCTCTGCTGGACCATTCCAGGCAGCCTTGACATGAGGTGTGCATTACTGGCTTTACATTCAGCAGCTTGTCAGTGTTTTCTCTGTTTGACCTCCCATGTCGAAACTTCTTAGAAACATCTTGAGTTGGATCTTCAGGAGTCAGAACTTGTAAAACCAGTTTCTGTGACGGAAGTAAAGGGTTCTTTGTCTACAAGAGAGATCAGAGGTCAGTCACAAACTCCTTTGACTGTGTTTCTTACAGGAGGGTGGAGAGAACGAGAGAAGGCTCGTGAGGACAGCTGGGGCCCTCCCCGAGACTCCAGACCTTCAGGAGACAGAGAATGGGATCGAGACAAAGATCGGGATGAAAATGAGAAGGAGCGGGAATTTGACAGGGAGAGAGATTTTGATCGAGACGATCGTTTCAGGCGTCCCAGGTCTGACTTCTCTGTTTAAGTACTTCTAGAATGTTTCTGCTAAAAAACAAAAAGGGCCCTGCTGATACAGAAATAATGTGGAATTTCTGAGTGAAAGGAACAAGGGTTGATTTGTGTGAAACTGAGTGTTTTAGGGCAGCAAATGGATATAGGGGCATTTTGGGGCCTTTTTGGTTTGTTAATTTTAGGATGATGTTATCTGTTTACAGGAGGGATTCCAAAATGCTTTAAATTTTTGTTTTTAACCTATTGTCAAGAGAATCCCATGTCAGTCTCTGAAAAAACAAAACCAATTTTGGAATATGTTAAATAGACACCCACTGGGTCTGTAAATATCCGTGTTGTGATTTTTTTTTTTTACTGCTCCTTTCCATAGCAAAGGTAAAAATCTTAACATTTATTTTTGTTTTGCGTGGCCAAAGGGATGACGGCGGTTGGAGGAGAGGACCAGCTGAGGAAACTTCCAGCTGGAGAGATTCAAGTCGTCGTGAGGAGTGGGACAGAGGTGGTCGTGACATGAGAGAGCGGCGCGGTGATGACAGGGAGCCGCCCCTCAGGAGAGGGCCACCCCTCCGATCCGAGCGGGAAGAGCGTAGGTTCACTTCAGGGTCCCTAAAGCCCTACATGCAACCCAGAGCCTCCCTCTTCCTGACACTGCTGGGAGGGGGTCACATGGGAATAGGTTATATTTTCAGCCTGTATTTAAACAGCCTTTCCATAAACAAAATAATAAAAAGCACCTTTAGCATGATTGAGAATTCGTCAGGGAATCTTAACTATTTGTAGCTGTGTTCTTTTCCATCTTAGTAGCATTGCACATCTCCAGTAGGAGGATAACATTTCAAGTGTGCACTTCTCATGGGACTGTGTTCTGGGTGTATGTAGTCCTTGTGTTTAGATTATCAAGACAGACATCCCAGAAAGTAATTTCTGGCCCTTTCCTTAAAACCATTAAAATGTGACAGAAATATTTCTGGATGAGGGTTTCACGCTTGTAATGGTATTCATTTTGGTAACAGACCTGTATTAATTTTGTATGTTTATTAATCCTTTGCTGTGTTCTAAAAATTTAGTAACAGCAGATCCATTTAGCCTGGAGGGACCAGCACATCTTGCAATTCTGGCATTCTTACTGTCAGAATCTCATTTTGTCTCTGCCCCAAATGTGGGTGTTCCTGCACTTGGGAGCAGGCTGGAACAGAACATGGGATCAAACACAGGAGTGCTGCTGACAGAAGGGCAGAGTGTTCTCAGTGTGGAGATTTTTTAATGTATCAAAACGTTTTGGGATTTGACTTCTTGGCATCTGCCACAGCTTTGTTTACACACAGCTGGAGCGGAATTCTTAGCATCCTTTTTGGTGGAAATGAACAGTTTTTCATACAGTAAAGGGTGGTGGATGCTGTTACCAGTGGAGTGATGTAATTCAGTACCATTTTACCTCTGATTCCAGCAGGCTGAAGAGCAATTTCCTGTCTTTTAATAACAGTGAACACCTAACCATTTTCCACAGATGTTCTTAAGTCAGGATTTTCCTGTTTCCAGGGTTCAGTCATTTCTAAGGAGACTTAATTTTAATTCGACTAATATAAGAACATATTTTTACATCATAAAACCATGTACATCAGTAGAACATTCTTATTGCAGTTACTCTGTTTTAAAGATGACACTGGGCTTGCTCACCACAATCCCAAACCTGAGAAGAGGTTTGAGTAGTTCTGCTGTTACTTCCCTATAAAATCCAAACGTGTATTTGGCCGTTGTCATCGTATTCCCAGTCGGCAGGGCTGAGGATCAGTAAATCCCACTGCTGGGGTCGGGGCTGTTTGCTTGAACTCTTGCAGGCTGCTGCTGGAGCACGACTGAGTTGTTTTTATTTCTTCCTGCGCCGTAGCGAGCTCGTGGCGACGCGCTGACGACAGGAGGGAAGAGCGCGGGGAGGAACGGGAACCGGCGCGGCGATCGGCCCCTGCTCCTGCTGCTCCTCCAGCTTCTGCTCCCCCAGCAGCATCCAAAGAGCGGGAAAGGGACGGGGAGAAGGAGAAGGGATCCTGGAAAACAGAGAAGGAGCGGGAGCCCGTCCGCCGCACTAAAAACGAGACAGATGAAGAAGGGTGGACCACTGTACGACGTTAAGTGGGAATCACAGAGTTTAACTGATGTTTTAGCTTTGATTTGATCGAATCCACAGATTATATTTGTGCTTATAAACATTCTGAATTGGAATTCTTTAACCGATGTTTTGAGGTAACATGAAAGCATGAATTACTTACTCATATAGATTGATCATGCACAAAACTCACAGCAGAAGGTTGGAAATTGAATGCCAGTTTTTGAAATTTCAAATGATGCTTATTTCATGGGTCATTTGTTGCTAAAATAAAAAGAAGCAAGCCCAACAGCTGTCTTCAGTACAGCTTCTCTCTCGCACCAAAACAGGCTGCCCTTTTTATTTTTAGTCTTTCTTAGTTTGGAACGGGGTATTATTGTCACAGGACATGCATTTGAAAACGCCTCTGTTCACTCAGTGGAATTACTGAAAAAGCAGAGCTAAAAGAATTTGCATAACTAGCCAAAAAGTAGAAAAGCCCTCTTTTACATAGGTATCTTGGAGGGCATGTGGTTTCTGAGATATTTTATCACTATCTAAATTCAGTAAGTTGTTTAAATTTGAATTGAATACAATAAACATTGTGAATTAGCTACACTGGGATATTTTCTGTAGATTTACTTGAATCCATAATGCCTCTGAGGCCACTTTGCAGTCATTGTTCCAGTAATGTACACACTGCTGCAGTGTACAAATCAAACTTGCAGCTTTTACAATTTCAGTGTTTTGGTAAGCATATGGCTATGTACTTTCTGTTGCCAATATCACAACTGCTTTTTCCATTACTGGATAATTCATGCCTTTCAAGGATTTATAGATATATTGTCATATTTAAAATGTGTGGTTTTGGAGAAATTGTTCAATTTTCCCCCAATTTTTTGTCTTCAGGGTCAATTCTTTCCCTTTCCAAAAAGGTGATTTGTAGTAGTGGCTGTGTTGACTTCAGAGCTGGGGTGCGGTAACAACAAGGAAGATCTGGTTACACTGAAGCCAACACAGAACTTGCTGCTGTGTGTTTCTTCAATGATAAATAAACAACTTAAGGAATTAGCTGCTGCAGTGTCTTGACTTTCTAGTGAGTCCTGCACCATGTGTTTAGGCAGAACAGCTGTTGAGCAATCCTTTTCTGCTCTCAGACCTTTCTGTAGCAGACCTGTTCTGTACCAGCTGAAGGAGAAGGTGAGAATACCTGGGCTAGTTTCTCCCTGAGAAAGCTGGTGTGTGAACAGAAGTTGTAATAGTCCTATTGTCCTTTTCTGGGTTATCCAGGGCCAGTAGTTTCCTTGAGAAAAACTTGCTCTCAGACACATCTTCTCAGGGCTTGATTTTTTATGTCATTGGATCTGTCATGTCATTGCTGGTTGAGTCACAGGACTCCTTCAGAGAAGTAGTGTTTTCCAAGCATTAAAAAAATACTGTATTTTTTTGTTCTTTATACAGTCCTCAGAAGGATGGAACTAGAGAACAGCAGCCATGCAGTAGTGGTGCTTCTGGATCTGGAGTAGGGGGTGTTGCTCTTCTTCAGCCACCTCCTGCTGTCCTTGCATTCTGTGTCACAGGACCAATGCTGTAAAGGGACCCAGGAACTCGCTTTGCTGATGGCTGTGAAATTCCTGTGTTACTTAGAACCACGTTTGCCCAGTGTGGTTTTGGTCACCTCCAAGAGTGTGGGCTGCACAACTGTTCTGGGAAGCCTCTTCCAATGCTTGACTGGTTCCAGACTGAAAAATCAGTGTCACAGAATGGTTTGGGTTGAAGGAGACCTCAAAGGTCATCCAGTCCAACCCTCAGCTGCAATGAGTAGGGGCATCTTCAACCATCTCATGTTGCTCAGAGCTTGAATGTTTCCAGGGATGGGGCATCCACCCTTTCTCTGGGCAATCTGTGTCAGTGATTTCCACCCATATTGTTAAAAAGCTTCTTGTATCTAATCTCTTTTCCTGTCATAACAAAATCTGGCAAAAAATCTGTCCCCATGCTTCTTGCAGGCCCCCTTCAAAGGCACAATTAGGGCTCTGTGGAACTGTCTGTTCTCCAGGCTGAAAAACCCCAGCTCCCAGGCTTTCCTCACAGGGGAGGTGCTCCAGCTCTCTGGTCATTTTTGTGGCCCTCAAAAAGTTTAAACCTCTCTCTTTTGGCTTCTACCCTCTGTCTCTTTGCTCACTTTGTGCTACTGTGGAAAGCTGGAATTTTCCAGGTAACTTCCTAGTAGGAAATGGGTGGCTGCTGTGAGGTCTCCCCTAAAACCCTTCCTTTTTCCAGACTAAACAAGCCCTGTCCCCTCAACCTTTCCTCCCAGGTGTCTGCTCCAGCCCCTGAACACTGTGTTGGCCCTCTGCTGAACGGAACTCACATTTGGCCAAGTCCTTGTTTGGGGGCAGTGGAACCCCAAAGAGCACACAGGAAAGATGAGGTGAGGGATACTTTCCTTATACAGGATGGGATCCAGGCCCAAACAGTTTAGTGCCCAGCTCAAACAGCCTGGGATCTGCTGGCTCATGCTCACCTTTTCCCCTGCCAGGGCTCAGAGGTATTTGAGCCCCCAGCCTGCCACTGCAAGGGCTCCTTCCTTGGCTGGGCAACCCCCTGCCCTGCTCCCTCATGAATTCAGCAGGCTCCTGTCCATCCCTTTGGCCAGCAGCCCTGTCCCAGGTGTGTGGGCTGGAACTCCCACTTCAGTGTCATCCTGTGGCTGCCTCCAGAGCCTAGAGGATGGTTCCAGCCCAGCCCACACTGCTGATCCTGGCCATCCAGCCAGTTTTTCTGCCCCCTTTGTTATGTGGGCTGTAGCATCCTGAGCTGGGTGCAAGAATATTGTGTGAGACAGTGCTGAGAGGCTTGTTGAGATGAAGAACATCCACTGGTCCTTCCCTCGTCCACAAAGATACTTTATTATAGCAGGCAGGTGAACTAGGCATGGTTTACCCTCAGTAATTCCATTCTGGCTGTTCCCAGTTGTCTTCTGCATGTCCCCAAAAAGATGTTCTGAAAGGACTTCCTCTGATTTTCCCAGGGACTGATGTGATACCATCTGGCCTGTGCTTTCTCAGATGGTCTTTTCAGCCTTTTATCAACCACAGGCACAACATTTGCCTTTCTCGAGCCTTGTAATATGTAAATAGTGATTATACCTTCAATTACATAGTTTTAATTGTATCCACACAAAGACATTTTCACACAGGGATGAGTGTTAGTCATCCCTGCACCAGCTGAAGCTGTTTCCCAGTCTGTGTTATTAATTTGCATTATTTGAGACTGTGATAATGTTGTCAATGAGTGTTAGATTCTCAGGACTAGGCAGCTTGAGAAGAGGCTGAGGAGATGTGAGCTTTGCAGGCATGCCAGTGTGTTTATTTTATTGCTTGATCTGTTAGACATAATACTGACAGTGATCAAAAACCTCTGCTGACCAAATCCAACAGCTCAAACCTCCATCTCCTGCCATCATTAAACATGAGCACAAAATTTGGTTACCTGAAAATGTTGAAGCCAAATGAGTTTTGTGTCAATCTTTGCCTTGTTTGAGTCATGTTCCATTAAACAGCTAAAATTTTCAGTGAACCTCAGAAGAATACAAACTCTCACGGGCTGTATTTAGAAGGCAGAATTTAAGGCTGCTGCTGTTTGAATGGATGCAGTGTTGCTGGATTAAAATACATCTCCAGCAAGGCAGTGTCAGGTATGAAAAGTGCTGTTTCCTTCCTCCTCCAGGAGCAGTCCAGACCCTGACCCAGCCCATGGGCAGGACTGAGGGTCATCAGGGTCCTCAGCAGAAGGAGGGCATAATTTGCATTGTATTTAAGCTTTCTCTAGAGTGCTTGACCTATAAAAATTAGTATTTTTTTACAAAATCCATATTTATGAGAACTAGCAGGGTGCAGTGGTGTTACTCCTGACTGGGTACAGCCACAGCTGCAGCCCGGGACACGTGGTGACTTTGGTGACCTCAGTGAGGCCAGGAGGAGGTTGGGGTGGGCTGGTGGGCAGCCAGGAGGCATCTCAGACAGCGAGAGCACTGGAAGGCTTGTCTTGCTGTAAATGAAACACATCTTTTGTTGTTTTACTGTCCTTGGGCTGCTGCCATTGGCAGGAACTGCTGCATGTAAGCAACTTTTCCTCCTGTGGGTAAAGAGTACTGCTGAATGGTGTCAGCCTACAAAGGGAAGCATTAGGTCAGTGAAATGCAAGATCCAAAATTTACCTGTTATTCAGGCACTGGTGCCCATCCTGTGGTTTACTGCAGCTTTGCAAGAAGGTGGCACTCAAGTGGTGTAACAAAAACACCCAATTCTTCCTTTTCTGCCATGGCAGGACCAGCTGGTGCTGAAATGCTCCACACTTTGTCTGGTCCTCCTCTTAAATAAAATGAATGCATTTCATTACAGTAGGATGGAGATTCTAAAAACTATTCCACTGCATTTTGCTAATCAAAACCTCCCATGCTGCACTTTAAGCTCTGTTAGCCCTTTCTCTCTTGGGCAGGAGGTTTGCTTAACCTTGGTCCATTTTTAGTGTATCACTTGTTTTGTCTAGACAACAGGCATTTTAGAATTATATCTTCCTCCCCATGCAACTCCTAGCAACTCATCTCCTCTCCAGAAAAAATTAATCTACATATCTGGTGGGTCAAACTGGCATTGTAAAAAAAAAAAAAAAAAAAGAAAAAAAGACATTTTATAGCCACTGTGGTTTGGTCCTATGGCATCTACTTGAGGCACTGGTCAGCAGACTGACAGCAACCTGCCCAAACAGAATTTCCACTAAAGATGGGCACAGACTTACTTGACTTCAGGTGAATAAAGTCACCTATACATCTGAAAGTAGTTTCTAATTAGAAGTAGCTTGCTTTTTGCCAAGATTAGTACCAGCTGAGGGTGATTATCCAAAATTGTGTTCATTCCTCTTGCCAGACTATCACTATAGAAAAGACTCCATGACTTACATGCAGAGGTTTAAACAGGTGACCATAATATTTTGATTTGCAGATGCCCATAGAAGAGTGAAAACAGTATCTCACTTTTCATATACTTCTTCTGTGGAGCATAATACAGCTCCAAGCTGGACCACTTCCAGATTAAGCTCTTTGCTCTTCCTAGAATTTATATTTCTAAAGCAAATGGTTCCCTGTATTTAAGGAGTCAAAGTAGCAATACAAACACTGTCTATTGTAATAACCTTTTCAGAGTGACCAAGAACAAGCATGTTTCTGCTCACTCAGTGCCACAAGGAGTGTGCTGGTGCACCAGAAATCACAGGAGCTTACTTTAAAAAAAAAGAAAATCAAAAAATCCTTCAAGGTTTAGTCTTTGTTGGACTCATGCTTGTAAATCTTTAAAGGGCAAATTGTCCTGTTGAATGATTACATAAAGTAACTGAAGAGCCTTGTTGTCAGGCTGTCTTTTGCTGAATCCTGTCATCTTTCTGCAGTAGTCTGAGGTTTGTTGTTTGGTTTTTTTACCTCCCCCACCCGCTCTTGAAGCTGTTATTCTTCCACTTTACCTGTTGAGCCTTTGATGAGATGCCCAATGCTGGGTAGCAGCAACTACAGGCAGCTCTTGGCCTTTGCAGAGCAAGGCTGCAGGTACTTGGAGAGCAGAACCAGGAGCAACAGGCAGCAGCACAGGCCATGGATACAAGTTTTCCTCTTACACAGGCTCTGCAGAAGGCCAGTGCCATCCAAGACTCAGGATCTGCTGTTATCCTGAGGGATTTCCAGGTGTTGCTACAGGGCTAGTACTGCACAGCAGCTCACTGTAAAGACCAGAGAAGTGGGGCAGGGACATGGCAAACACCTCTGATCCAGCCCGGCCAGTTCACCCTCAGAAAACACCCGAGACAGATTTTCTTTGATCTTTCTTGCTTTTGTGTCCAGTAACAGTTAACTGCATTAAAATGTATATAAGGATCTTCAAACTTCCCACAAGGAGGTAACAAAAGTACAGAAGAAAACTCTTCCCACAGCATCACACTTGAGCTCGATTCTAATGTGTGGTGGACACAGATTAAACCTATGTGGACCAGGAATCACAAAACCAAACACATGTAACTTTAACGGCTTAGAAGAGCCTGTGGTGCACTCCCCACAGAGCAAGAGACAAAATGTAGTGTATTTAGCAAAAGGAGAGGGAGGCTGGCACAAAGTAGGTGCAGCCACTGAGCATTATTTAATGCAAGCATTTGATAATTAGACCTGACACCATCTTTGGAGCCATCTGATGGAGATTGAAGGGAACATTTCCACACAAAATCACTTTCTCCCTCCTAATTGCTGTGGCTGGGAGTCAACAGCAGTGATGAATAATGAACCCTGGGTCCTCATCCCCAGCCCATCCCACACATGTTTTGACTCCATTCTTGACTGTCCTGCCCTCCTGACCCCATCTGCCACCCTGCTGAGCAGCTTTTCAAAAGGAAACCACACAAGTGTGGATTATCACTTTCCTAGTTCCCTTTGTCTGTCAGGACGCATCTCTTTTCTCACTTTCCTGGTGATGTACCAGCAGCTCCTCCACAAGGCTCTCTTCACTTCCCGGCTCTTGTCAGGGCAACCCCCGCGGACCGAGTCCCCCTCCACATTCCAGGTGTTGGTAAAGCCACACAGCAGTGTCACCTTCTGCACTGAAAACTCCAGCACCCATCTTTCTGCTCCAGAGCATTCTTAAACTCCAAACTGCTGCTGCTCCTTGTCCTACCTCTGGATAACAAACGAACAACCCACCCCCAAATAAACAAACCAGAGCAATCTCTTTTCTCTTGGGGATTAGAAGTGATATAGCCCTGACTGATACTCAGTACCAAGGAACTGCCATCACCCAGAGTGGTCCAGGACTTCAGCCTAATTCTTATGCTTTGTACACTTCGTGTAGTGTTAAGGATATTTGTTATCCACATGAGTAGATCTCTTTTACTTGCCAAGAGTTTAAGCCGCATTCTCCGAACTCAGGAAAATAAACAACCTCTCTTTCTTCCATTCTCCTATGGCCATAGCTTTCTGCTTTGTCCAGGTCTCCTTCCACCAGGCTTCCCCCATTCCCCACCACAAACACAGCTGCATCAAAGCTTGCTCGATTTCAATTCTTACTGCCTGTCAGCAGAAAGAGCTCAGTTTGTGCTCTGGCCCAGAATCATCACGTTTTCAAACACGCACTTGGATGTTTTCTCCTTTCAGACCTTCCCTAAAGCTGAATATTCGACATGGGGACGCGCGAGACCCGCGCCAACGGTGTCCACGAGAGGAACGGCGACAGCTCGGATGCTGCGATTTTGGGAAGCAGGCCTTAATTACCGAGGACAGGTTCGATCGGGATTTGCTCACCGGTTTTAAAACCGGCAAAGGAAATCGCTGGGATGTTTGCTTTAAGAGCTGAAAGGCGGACTGTTGTACCCAAATTAAATACCCTGTTATTAAGTGGCAATGAAGAGCAGCTCTCCCGCCCGCTGCCCCGCCGGCACGGAGCGCTCGGGACGGGCAGAGCCGGGCCCGGCGGGCGGCAGAAGGCGGCGCTGCCCCGCCGCGGGCACCGGGGACCCCCGCCACCTCCCCGGCCGTGGGTTTAACCCTGGAATCCCCGCCCCGCGCACACCCACCCAGTCAGATCTCGCCGTCTCCGTAAAAATCACATATAGATATATTTTTTTCTTACAATAAACAAACACAGCGCATCTCCGCCTCGCAGTCCCCGGGCCCGGCGCCGGGCTCCGCGCGTTCCAGCGCGCAGCGGCCGCCCCGGGGCCGGGGCAGTGTCAGCCAAGGGGGAGCGGGGCGAGGCCCGGGGGTGCCGGCCGCTAGCGGCCCTTCCTGCCCAGGGCGGTCCGGGCGTGCCGGAGCTGCCGGGCCGCCGGCACTTTGGAGAGGGGGCAGTACTTGATGGTGTGGGCATTGTCGCCGCTAGCGCCGCAGAGGGGGCAGGTGTAGCGCCGCAGCACCGGGCACAGGACGCGGCCGTCGGGTCCCTTGAGGATGTGCGTGGTGTAGAGGGCCACCGCCTCCTTGTTGTTCCGGCAGAAGACGCAGACCTGCAGCTCGGGCTTGAGCAGGCGGGAGGCGGCCCGCGGGTGCGCCGGCAGCCGCCCCGCCACCACCACGCCGCCCCAGGCGTGGGCAGAGCCCTCCCGGCCCGGGTGCTCCCCCGAGCAGTCGAACAGCACGGCGGCGGGGCCGCCGCGCCCGGGAAAGGGGCTGAAGTCGGCGAAGCGCTCCTCCAGCAGCCCCTCGCCGTGGTGGTGGTGATGGTGATGCCCGCACAGGTCCAGGTCGTGCAAGTCCTCGAAGTACGGCCCCGCCGCCTCTTCCTCCTCCTCCTCCTCTTCCTCCTCCTCCTCGGCTGGTGGCACGGCGGCCGCTACCACCACCGAGGGGGGCTCGGCGCCGAAGCCCTTGCCCGGCCGCACGGCCTTAGTGATGAGTGTGGCCAGCCCCAGGTAGTCGTTCCAGGAGTTGAAGACATTCCCGCAGGCGCTGTGGCTCCGGCCACCGTAGCGGGCACCCGGCAGGCACTCCACGGGCGGGAGGTGCCGGTGCTGGTCCAGTTTGGTGCCCGGGAATGCCTCCATGGGAGCGGCCCCCGCCTCGAGTGCGGTGCGGGGCAGCGCCGGGCGCACCGTCCGCTCCGGGGCCGCTCCCGCTCCCCGCTCCCGCCGCCTCTGCCTCTGCGAGCGCGCGGCCGCGCGGAGCGCCTCTAGTAGGGGGCGGGGGCGCGGCTGCCGCGCTCCCATTGGCTGTTGGCCAGAGCCCCCTATGCTCATTGGCTGAGGCGTGGTGGGGGTGTGGCTCGGCCGCGGTCGGGGCGCGCTTCGATCCCGCAGGTGCGGCGGGACCGGGACCGGGACCGGGATCGGGATCGGGATCGGGATCGGGACTGGGAGCGGGACTGGGAGCGGGATCGGGACCGGGACCGGGATCGGGACCGGGAGCGGGATCGGGATCGGGACCGGGATCGGGATCGGGACCGGGACCGGGATCGGGACTGGGAGCGGGACCGGGATCGGGATCGGGATCGGGACCGGGATCGGGATCAGGACTGGGAGCGGGATCGGGACTGGGAGCGGGATCAGGACCAGGATCGGGACCGGGATCGGGACTGGGATCGAGATGGGGATGGGGACCGGGAGCGGGACAGGGATCGAAATCGGGACTGGGACTGGGAACGGGGTCAGGACCAGGAGCGGGACCGGGATCGGGTCCGGGATGGGGATCGGGACCGGAATCGGGATCGGGAGTGGGACCGGGCTCTGGAGAGGGATCGGGATCGGGATCAGGATCGGGACGGGGATCGGGACCGGTCGCGGGAGCGGTGCCGCAGGATGTTCCTGGAGCAGCCCGTGTCAGCCGGAGCCGACAAGGCACAGCCCCGGCGGGGAGGAGCGGTGCCGCTCCGAGCGTGCCGGCACAGGCAGGGAGGAGTCTCCACCCGCAGCAGAGCGATGTGGGGGCGACCAAGTTTAGTGCTGGACGAGTGGGAAGAGGCTCCGACGAGCCTTGTAAGCTCATGGAGGGCAGCAGATGCCTTCCTATTGGTGCTAATACGTTTTGTGGGTCAGAGGTGATTTCTTCTTTGCACCCCTGATAGAAGTGGGTTTTAATTAACTAAATAAGAGAAGGTTTGGCTGGGGTCTCAGGTGAGGTACGTGCCCTCACTGGAGTGCTGCTCAGGTATGGGGAACCAGTCTGGAATATTCAGCCCTAGAAAGGGACGGGCCTGACGAACGCTGTGCCTGTGGGTGCTCTGTGTGCAGTGGGTGGATGCAGAGGCACTCTGGGCAGCAGGACGGGCAGCAGGACGGGCAGCAGGACAGGCAGCAGTGTCCCGCAGCACCTACCTGCTGAGCCTGGCGAGCCCAGGCATTGGTGGCCCAGCCCTCACCCTTCTGGTCAGTCCTTGCAGGGCAGCCGCCGTGCTGCAGGACGTGGTGGGGAGATGCAAGTCCCCTTTGCTGCCCCTGATGGTTCCCATCCAGTCAGGCCACCCAGAAACCAGATCCTCCTTTGGGAAGCATCAGGTGTGCTTTTCCATTTAGGCAAGAGGAGTTGACAATGCAGGGGATCCTATTAATTTTCAGCCCCTGGTGAGAGCTGGTGGGCTGGAGTTTTGTGGGTGGAGTTTTGTCAGAAGTAAATCTGTCTCCCCTGTGCAGGGCCCTGATTTATCAGTCTAACAGATGCTCTGCTGGCAGGTAAAGCAGCTTCTCAATGTGTTTTGTTTGCATCTGAAATGGCAGGTTTCATAAGCTCAGGTGTCAGGAATACCTCCCCAGGGGCTGCCTTCCGGGTCCAGGAGGCTGGATCCGCCTCCCCAGCCGCATGAAGTGCCTGGGAAGGGGGTGTATCGAGGACCAGGGAACAATAAGGATGGCTGCAGGGAGTAGGGCTGGCTGGAAGCAGTGTTTCAGAGCGTGAATCCTCTGGTTGGAAAATGGGACTCATTTGGGTACTGAAAACACTCACAAAGGAAGTCCTGTTGCAGACCATGTTTGTGCGGGACACAGTTCTGCAGCGGGTGACCACAGGGACATTTCACAGTTATGGGATGTCATGCTCAACCTAGAGCTCATCTCTGAGATACAGTTATGTGACAGACCTTCACCCTCTTCAGCAGAGTGTTTCAGGGCCTGATTTGCACTGGAGCCAGCAGGGAATGGCAGAGGTAACAGATGGGTGACAGGGCACAGAGTGATCAGTCAGACTGGCTGAGCATCACTTCCTGGAGCAATTGTTGTATCTCATCTTCTGCAGACATTTTAAGAGGCAGAGTGAATAATTTCATATCACTGCTGTAGCAGTCTATATAGCTACAGGCAGAGAGGAAAATGGCCCTGTTCCCCTCACTGCCAATGCAGGGGGTGATGAAGAACCTGGAGCAGCATAAAAAAATATCCTCACTGGGAAAAATATTGTAAAGGATAGACACCTATCACCAGCACTGCCATAACAGCATCCTCTATTTGACCAACAGCTCAGCAGAGCTCATGTCCCTTGGCAATCCAAGTGTTTGAGGTACGTTGCAGGAGTTATTTCATTGCTTTCTTTGCCCAGACTTTTGCCCATGGACCTGCATGTTCCAGGTGTTGAGAAAATACTCAACAGCTCCACTCAGGTCCCTGCAGAGCTGTCAGGCATTGTCAGACTTGCCCCAGCCTCATGCCAGCTGATCGGGGTCACCCAGTCACAGTGCTGGTGCAAGAGCAGGGAACCCCACCATTGACATTGGAATCAACCAATGCCTTGGTGAAACTCTTCATCAGTTTCAAGCAGTAAACAAAATATGTGGTCAAGAAAAGCTAATGGACAAGTAGCTGCATCTAGGAAGGACTGGTGTTTTGGTGTGCTTTGAAATGTTCCTCGTTTGAAACTCTGAGAACTGCATCAAAAACTACTGTGTTGTCCTCAAGTGGGGATTATTTCTGACTGTGCCAAACGACCCTTTAGGCAACCCTTGTCAGGACTTGGGCAGTGTAAGACCACAGCTGCCTTGGTGGTGTCTCACGTGAGTTCTTGTGGCAAGGCTGCACAGCAACCCTGGCAAGCTGTCATCTGGAGCAGAAGAGACAAATAGCTGTTGGCACTGTGAATTCAACACCACGGGCCAAACTCTGCCCAGCCAAGGGGAAAGTTTTCTGCTCCCTCAGAGCATCGAGAAACCGTGTCAGAAATTCGAGCTGATCTGAGCACAGGAAGCCATCAGATCTGCTGGGGTCTGAGAAATCTGCCTGGGGGGACTGGTGTGGGACCTCCCACGGGCCACAGGAATTTGTAAAGTCCAAGATTGCTCCTGGGAATACACACATACACATATATGTATGAAACCTGTGGACTGCCAACTGCAGGCAAGTGAGGCCTTTGTTTAGGGTTGGAGGAAAGATTTCTTTCTTCGTATTAAAGCAAAAATGATCTAACAAGTGACTTAACAAGAATGATAGGAGGATTTAAGCACAGAGGGGTTTGAGTGCATGCAGGACAGCTGTCAAGTTTAGAGAGGAGATTAGCAGTTCATTTGAGAGATACATTAGGAAAGGCTTGCTCTGGGGGGCTGTGGGCTCCCCTGAGGCTGGGGAGGATTTACTGTCTGTAAGTGTTGATGTATTGTGCACGTTATGAAGCTTGCCATCCCAGCAGCTTTGATATGTTCCAGCTTTTCT
This sequence comes from Nicator chloris, assembly GCA_013400495.1. Taxonomy (NCBI): domain Eukaryota; kingdom Metazoa; phylum Chordata; class Aves; order Passeriformes; family Pycnonotidae; genus Nicator; species Nicator chloris. Next base: position 327,502 of record WAAE01023030.1, on the reverse strand, counting down.
TTAAAACCCCTGTGGATTTTAAAGTGGCTTTCATTTAACGTGGGAGATGTTGACAAGCTCCCCCAGGAGGCTGGCAAGTTCTTGGAAGGGTCTTTTAAAATATTAGCTTCACCACCACTTCTAGAAGACTTTTTCCCCCCCCTCTGGAATATCAAGGAGTGGTTTGTTTCTGACAGCACCAAAAATACATGAGGTGTCTGCTGACACAGGGAAGATATGCCCTGTGCTGCTTGGACTCCCGGCCTAGTATTCAGGAATCCCATCTAAAGCTTTTGGCTTAACAGATGATGCTTGTGTTTGGAAAGCTGAAGTTTATAGCACAGAGCAATCCTGTTCAGAAGATTGGAAGCAGCTGGTGGGACTGTCATGGGTGAGTTAGGTTTCAGTGGAGGATGCAAACACAGGTCATGGAAGCAGAGCTTCAGCCTGGGGTGTGCTCAGAGGCCCCAGCACTGATGTTTGATGTGCCTGTGGGAGAAGAACTTTCTCTGGTGTTTCCCTTCTCAAAAGGGAGGGGTGCAGGAGGGCTTGTGCTGGTGGGGGGCTCTGGGGAGGAAGCCTCTGCTCCTGGTCAATGGTGTGAGGAAGGTGAGGATCCCGGGCACAGTGTCTCCCAGACTCCAGGAAAAGGACAGCCTGAGCTGGCATGACAGTGTTGGTAAGAAGGATGAAGAAATCATCCTAGCCCCTTTTTACTGGCATAAACTCCCTGGGATGGAGGATTAGGGGCGTAAAAGGCAGCCGCAAAACATGACTTTGGTTTTGGGAATCTTTCTTTGGAGGTGTGCTTTTGCTTTTGTTGTGTGGAAACTGCTGATCCTTCAAGGAGGTGGAAATCTGACTGCAAAGGAGGCAGTGGTGGTTTCAGCTTCTCCTGATCTGTGCTGAGCCCAGGGGGCTATTTCAGCATAACCAAACACATCAGGTGTTTCTTTAACAGGGTACCAAACTTCTCCAGGGTGTAGAGCACAACTTTCCCTGCACTGGGGGGCAGGAGTGACTGTCCAGATCGCTCATTTTAGAGTTACATGACAGTCCTCAGGTAACTGCAGCAAATGCAGAGCTGGTGGGGAATATGGTGTTTTTTTAGCTGTCTCTCAATTTGATTCAGCCATTGGAAGTGCAGAACAGCACACAGCATTAGCCAGCTCTGTAAGAACTGCTGCTCCACCTCATAGCATGGAGACAACTGGAAAGTGCTGAGAGCAGAAAAGAAAAGGTGCTTCCAAGAATGCATCATTGTCATCAAGTAATTAATGTACTCACCACAGCAGAAAGCTATATGGGCAACCTAAACAGTGCTTGAATTTCCAGCAAAATGCCATCATTTCCCCTGTTTTTGTTTTATCTCTAGCAATGGCACCTTGGACCAAGAGCAGTTGAAGCTGAGCATTCAGCAGAGCCCAGACTGCCGTGTGACAGCATCAGCCTGGTTGTGGCTGCAGCAGGAGGAGTGCTCAGGGGGCGTGTGGGGGCTGGAGGGGACAGCTGAGCCCTCTCCAGGGCTGACAGCAAAGAGGAGAAGAAACTTCATGCTCTGGGGGCTGACAGCGCAGAGAGAAGAGAAACTGAATTTCCTCTCCCCCCAAAAAAGTTTGTCAGCTGAAGGAGACAAAGTGCTTCCTGGACACAGACTTTTCAAAATCTTCAGAGCACTGCTGAAAGTGTTGGAAATAGTAGCTGAAAAAAAAAAAAAAGAAAAGAAAAAGAAAATCCATTACAAGACTATTTTTATAATCAAAAATGTATCTAATCTAATTATCGTGGCTGATAAATATCAGCTCTTCCATCATCTCTTGCAAATGCATGGAATTTAAGGAGAATGCAAAGGTCATAGACAACCAGCCAGGGTTTTGACGTGCCCATCCAAACTACTGCAGAACACAAATGAAGCCAGGAGCCAAATATTTATCAGCAGAACCATATTTGTCCTGAAGGTACACTGACTTATGGAGAGGGACGTCAAAGTGCTGTAGAAATTCATATATATTGTTTATGAGAAAATCAAATGGTTTTCATGAAAACTGGAAGGTAGGCTTGGTTTCTTTTTTTGTTCAAGAGCAGTTTGTGTTTATGCATTTTATTGATATATCAGGGAAATGTAATAAATGCTGTAAGCACTTCAGTTCCTAAATGTCAAAGGTGATTTCCCTTTACAGCAAATCAGACTCATGTTGAAATGGAGAACCAGATTCTTCTGCAAAGATCTTGTGGGCCTAAAATGGCACAGGAAGTGTGTTAATTTTACACTTTTGTATGAATTCAATCAGGTCTATATTACTGAACTTTGTTATTACTGAATATCTCTGGATATCCCTGGAATTGTCCACGGTCAGGCTGCATGAGGCTCTGAGCAACCTGGTCTAGTGCAAGATGTCCCTGGCTGTGGCAGGAGGGTTGGAAAGAGATTAAAAGTCCCTTCCAACCCAAACCATTCTGTGATTCTGTGACCTCAAACCCAAGTATTTGGGGAGCAGGAGCTCTCTGATCCCAGCTGAGCCAGTGGCTTGCACCTGCTGACACCACCCTGTGACCTGGCCTGTGCGTTTGGAAATGCTGAGGGTAAAATCCCAGCCTGCTGGACTCCTCTGCAGCCAGAGCTTCATCTTTGGAGCTTATTGTGGCTGTCAGGTTGTTATCATGTGCCTCTGTCAGAGTCTGCCCCAGCAGCTGTGTCAGGTTTGTGCCTCTTGGGGGTATTTTGGAGGTTTCACACATCGAATTTTGGAGCGCCAGTTGGCTTTGCCTGCAGGTGATGTTCGTGCTTTCCTTTAACTCCAGGGTGATAATAAAAGAAACTTCAGTCCAGCAAACATTAAGTGAGTGCTTATCATGGCAGGCCTTACCACAGTACCTGCAGTTTTTCTCAAAGTTGGCAGTTTTTGTTAGATTTCAGGACACCACAGAGCTCTTCAGGCACAGAAAGATGTCCTGGCGAGTCACAGTGCAGATTAAACTCCTGTTTAATATCAGTGATGAAACTCCTCCTTACTTAAAGGGGGTGGCCAAGAGTTTGTGTACTGATTTCATCTCCTGCTGCCCCTACTGTCTTGTCTTCTGTGCAGGGTCATGGAAGTGGAAGGCCAAGTCAATGCGTTTGGGAAAAATCAGAGGTTTTCTGCTTTGGAAAAGTCTCTGGATTCATTGAAAAGAGTATTTCAAATAAAAGTTTGGCTAGACACTCTACATTCCTTTATGTATTCCTCCTCTCCAAAAATCACTGCTCCAGGATATCCTTGAGAGAGCTCAGTGCTTGCATGAAGATTTATTGCTTTTAGTTTCTGAATCAGTTCTGAACTGAATTAGCAAATGCTAGTGCATATTTCTAATAGCAGCAAGAATTCCCGCAGAATTTCTGAGGTCTGCCTGGCTGATTAAATCCAGCAAAATCTCCTGCTAAGCTCCTTGGCAGAGCCAACCAAATTCAAGGACTTTTAGACAATTACAAATTCAGTTCTGAAGATTTTTTATTGTGTGAAGTTTTACCAAGCAGAAGAGATACAGATGTATTAGTTGCAATGATCCGTATAAATGTCATGCACACATGCAAGACAGTAGATAAGTTCCTGATATATTAATTTCATGTGGTGAGGATAATAGCATTTCTCCTGACAGCTTGATTAAATTTGTAAAATTTCCTAGTGAAAAGCAGTCTTTGCATTTTCTGTCAAGCTGGTAAGCACAATTTAGCTGAAAGACAAAAGGAAACCAAAAAATCAGGCTTGCACTTGGAAATTGCTTGTGAAAATTTACACTCGTTTTCTGTTTTGTTATTTAGTAAAAGGAGTAACCAGAGGGTTCCTCACTGTCCTGCCTGCTTGGTGGTGCTGGCTTTCTTAATCTGAAATTGTTGTCTCTGTTGGGCAGAACGGTGATGTCCAAGAAAATAAACAACTGAAGAATACAGAAGTCATTAAAACACCAAGAAATAATTTTGAATCAGTCTAAATGTTTTCCATTTCTGATACATTCTGGGATCTGCTGTCTTCCCAGAAGTCACAGCCTGGATACCCACAGACACCACTGAGATTGGGTGCTCCCAGCTTGTGTCAGTGGGTTGCAACTTTGGCATTTCACATCCTCGAGGAGCCTGTGTTAAGTTTCTAAATTCTTGCACTCCTGTTTTCTCACAAATCCCATTCAGAGTCTGACCTGAGAGCATGACTCCATTTGTGTTTTCAGTAAGAACTATTTTGCTCAAACCTTTGGGTGCTTTTGAATTACTTTTTTTTTTTTCCTGAAGGGATAACCCACTAATTATACATGAAAATTGCACCTCAAAGATCCATCTTAATAATATAATTGCAGCAGCGAAGCAACTGGTGTGATTATGTGCATCATTTCACTTTTCAGCCATTAACCAGCTTTTCTTGGTTAATGAAGTTAGTAAAACCTAGAATGTGCTTTGCTGGAATATATCCAGTGCAATCTCATTATCACCTACAAGCCTCTATAATTGGGGCGATAATGTGCAAAACATTACACGGCTGATAAGTGCAATGGGATTAAAAGAGGGCCAAGTTCTGCTCTCAGGCACACGTGACAGGGCTTGGGGTTCTGGTGTGTGCTTGTGGAAGGCCTGGAGCCCCACGGGGAGTTTGGGGGGTGGCGTTTGGGGCACGAGGAGGTGAGCTTGGAAGGAGTCCAGCCACAAGAACTAATGAGAGCTGTGGCCTCGCAGGAAAGGGAGAAAGAATTGGTGCTGTGGAGCCAGGAGGAGACTTCAGTGAGGCATGAGAATGGTCTTAAATGCCTTCAAAAGAGGGAGTAGTCTGTTCTCTGTGATCCTGTTGGATAGGACACGGAGGAGTGGGTTTAGAGCACAGCGAGGGCGGTGGACGTCGGATATCGGGGAAATTCAGGATGGATAATTGAGGACTGGTTGGAATTGCTTGGACCAGGGTGGGTCAAAGGATTCTCTGCTGCTGGTGGGCACCAGGGGGAGGGGAGTGAGGAGGTGGATTGTCCCTGGCTTCAGGCAGTGAGGAGGGAGCACCAATGTCACTGTGGTGGCATTTTATGGCTCATGCGGGTGAGAGGCTCCTGGCAGAGAGATGAGAGATCTCCTTGGTGCTTGCACAAACACAGAGCAGATCTGCCAGGAGGATCTGTGATCTGAATTATGCTCTCAGCTGTTAGACGCTTGGAATACTGTCAGGACTGCTGGTGGAAGGGAGAGAAGGTGATGAATGTGAAAAAAGGGAAGCGTTACTGTTTCCTCCTTTGGATAATACAGGTCACAAGGCTGGTTCTGTTTGTGCTTGTTTGAATTTCAACATGTCTTTTCAGGAAAAAAGCATTCAAATGTTATTAAAAATCCCTGTAATGAAGAGTCATCCTGTCTGCTTCAGCTCTGGCTTTGGTAATAAATTCATTATTTACACTGGTAAACATGTGCCTCATGTTTCCAGTCAGGACTTGCCTGTTTTCAGTGTCAAGGTTTTCCTGTGCTAATTGAGGACCCTGATCTCAACGTTTAATTCTCCTTGTGAACACTGATAGTCTTTAACCAAGTCACCCTGCAAACTCCTCTCTTCACAAGCTAAATAGATCAAGCCCTGCAGCTGTAAATGCTGTTTTTCCATACTTCTTTCTGAACTCTCTGCAACTTGTCAGCTTCCTTTATGAATTGTGGGCTCTAAATTTAACATGGCCCTCCAGTGGGAATTGCACCAGTAATCCCAGGAGCACAGGGAGATTTGCATCCTTTGCTACAGTACAACACTTAGACTTTGTGTACAACTGAAGAGCATAAAAATAGGTTCAGACCAAGGTTCCTCTAGCTCAGCATTTTGTTTCTGACACTAGGCTGTAGTGGGTGGATTCTGAAGGGTGGTATTTCCCTGCAGAGACTCCCCAGATCTTTTAAAAATAAAGATACAATCTGAAATTCCATGCAAAGCCTTTGGAATTCTTATGTCTTTGGTGTCCAAATGGCCTGTGAGGCCTGTAGCTTCCCAGCATTTGTGTCATGGGCTGCCCCAGGAGTTAAACTGCAAACCAGAAGATTTGTGTCTTTGCTAAGAGTCTGGGAAAGGATATTTTTAAATCACAGCAGGGCCCTGGGAAGGCAGGGCAGACAGAAGGACAGCGTGTCCCTGCCCCTGGGGACAGTGCTCGGCAGCAGACAGGCTCACCCAGGGCTACCCTGATGGCTGTGCCAGGGCTGGCACCCCAAAAGGAGAGGGAGCAAACACTGGGCTCTGCCAGGCACTGCCAAAGCTCTGAGATCCAGCAGATGCAGGGAAGGAGCAATGCAATGTCCTTGCCCTGGGGAGCCCTGCCTCCCTGTCTGTAAGCTCCGCTGAGGAACCACCACCATCCCAAACCTGTCTGAGCATCTCTCACCCCCAGAACAAAGCCCTGCCTCCTCCACATTCCCCGTGGAGCTGAGGAATTCGATCCTACCCCTCTGAGGTGCCTGGGACTCCCTTGCCTCTCCCCAGCCAACTCCTTGGCAGTGAAAAATCCTCTCCCTCAGTTATCGCTCGGCCCTGCTGTGTCATCTGCAGCTTTATTAGAGGATGATTTCATCTTTTCTTCCAGAAAAGATGTTACGTAGCTGAGAATAGATCACCATGGAGCTTCTTGGAGACTCCTGGGTGATGATTCCTTGTTTACAGTCACCCTTGCAGCTTTGTCGGGCAGTTTCCAGGTTCTGCCCTGTGCACCAGGTCAGTTCTGTGGTGCCGTGGCTCCTCAGTGGGTGCAGTGTGTGAGGCTGGGTGCAGCAGGTCAGTTTGTGGTGGCTCCTCAGTGGGTGCAGTGTGTGAGGCTGGGTGCAGCAGGTCAGTTCTGTGGTGTGGTGGTTCCTCAGTGGGTCAGTTCTGTGGTGGCTCCTTAGTGGGTGCAGTGTGTGAGGCTGGGTGCAGCACTCTGTGACAGTGTCAGGACACGTGGCAGCACTCTTCACCACCCTACAGGGAGCAGGCACCAAGCCAGCTGACACAATGTGCTTGCTGTGGACGCAGAGTCACAGAAAGGTTTGGGCTGGAAGGCACCTTAAGGCTCATCCCATTCCACCCCCAGCCATGGGTAGGGACACCTCCCACTATCCCAGGTTCCTCCAAGCCCCGTCCAACCTGGCCTTGGACACTCCAAGTTTAGGCACTGTTGTCTTACTACAGCCCTTGGGCTGCAGGAGAAATGGAAAAGTGGGTATTTTAGTCCATTCCAGCAGCAGACTAACTAAAGTAAGGTATAGTTCAGTGTCATGGAATTTTGTTTATGAAACTTTCATGGAAAAAACAAGGTTTCCAAAGACAGAGCCAGCTTTAGAGGGGGAAATGGATATGTTTGCATTTCCAACCATTGCTGGCATGAAGATTGCCAAGGACATTCTTGCTAGTGCTGGACAAGAGTGGTGATGAGGAAATTTTACTGCTGGGGAAGGAGATCAGAAAACACATTTAAGGATCTGAAGTAAGAGCAGAGTTGAGGATATAGAGAATGTAGAGATGAGACACAGAGAAAAATGAATTTTGAAATATTTAAATCTCATTTTCTAAATAGGCAGAACAATTGATGGTATAGGCCACTTCAAAGATATGAAGGTACACGCACAACTGTAAATGCAGATTTCCCGTATGTCTCTGGATCCTGATCCCTTGAAAAGACAAGCTCAATAAACCCTGATTCCTCTGAAATTAATGAGAAGACTCCTGCTATTTTTATCCTTATTTATTCATTTTAAGTAATGATTTTATTGAGCTAATTGAGACACAAAGAGCCATAATGACAGCATATTCCACTTCTGTTACTCATGCAAAAAGAGCAGCTGACAAAAGCAAAAATATCTATTCATAAATATGTTCAATAGTGAGAAGATTCCTCTACCATTCAAATTTCTGGTGAGTTCATCTTTGGTTTCCTCAGCAGTTTTGTCCTGGTACCAAATTATTATAGCTTTTTGGATGGATATGAGTGCTCTTCCCTTTTCAAGTAAATAGAATACAAGTAAACACCATCATGTCTTAAACTAATGGACAACTTTTCTCTAAGTTTAACACCCAGATGTTATAAAAATTGAAAGTGCATACTACTGAAAAGCAACTGATTTTGGAACTGATTTTATATAAGGTTAAAAAATAGTAATGATAATAAAAAATGAACAGTGCTGTGATTTGGGTGGATTTTTCTCTAAATAATGATGCTCCTGAGAGCCTAGATATATATTAACTTGTGTATTGGAAGCAAAATGTACCCTTTGAAAAGTGTACTTGTAAGCTTTTACTGAAATGGAAGTGTTTCAAATAAAGGGAATTCATCAGTGTTTGAACAACGGTTTTAAAACCTTATGGTTAGCTCAAAATGCTTCTTAGTGCTGTTTCAGCAGCTGTAGCCATCAGAGCTATAAAGCTCAAGTGTCTTGGCCTTGTTGTAATAAAACATCTAAACCCTCTCATTTTACCATTTCTGATTTCTTTTTCCCAGAAATCGTGAGAAATTTTTAAAATGTCACTGTTTTATTTTGACACGTGCCAGGTTTCACCCATCTCTAGATAGGTTTTGCTGCCGCTCATGAAAACCTCACAACATAAATTCATCCACGCAGAATCCAGATGGTTTTGTTTAAACAGTTATTGTGGTTGTGGCCATGGCTGTGGTGTGGAGAAATGTAAGGACACTGCCTGCAAAAGGGGGAACAGGAACGAGAGAGGGCTTCATTCATCTGCACATGAAGGGAGAGGTGAAATCCTTCCCAGAACAGGGTTGCTTCTTATTCATGGAGTTTTAAAAACTGCCAGAATTCCTTCTTTTTAAGGCAGCAGACAAAGCTGCTGTGTTGTTTTTCAGCAATGTCTCAAAACACCATGACACCGGAATTCAAAGATGTTCAACATGCTTTGAAATGGAGTGGTGTATGAGGGTCAAAGTTACTATGAAATGAAACAAATAGAAATAAAGATAATTCTTTAATTCTGGGACTTACACAAACACAGTCATGGTGTCTTTGACTTACCAATTTTGCCAGAGACACCATGCTAATATTTTAATGTGTAAATCCATAACTGTATACTCCATGCTGGACTGACTGGGTGGAGGTGCTGGTTTTTATTGTGTTTCTTACTGCCTCACTCCATCCCCTTCTCTCCCCATTTCCTTTCAGATTTGCATCAGGGAAAGCACAACCACACTTTCAGCATCTCAAAATTTTTTAAACTGGACAGAGATGTTTAAATCTAAATGTTTAGATCTACTCCTGCAAACACTATATGGTGTGACAAACAGCACTCAAACCTTTGGGATTTTATTAAATGCTGCCTGAAATGCTGTCTGAGGGCAGGGTTTGTGCCTCTTGCTTGTTGGATGAGGCAGCTGCATCTACTTGAAGGATTTTTTTTTTGTAAAATATTCTTCATAATGAGAAAAAAGATCGTGGTTTGGATTTTAAGAGGCTTTAATACAGCATCTTTTCATATCACTGATTTTTATGTCTTTGCAAAACAGCTGAAATATTTTCTCATGGAGGATTTTGTTGTTTTCCTCCAATGTTTGCTAGCATGTGAGGAAGGGATTGGACGCATTTCTATCCCATTGTAAAGAGGAGACTTCCATGGAAACCACGCTGGATACCCCAGGGAAGCCCATCAAGTAGTTTAAGGTCAGAAATCAACCTGAATTTAGGGAAAAAGAGCAGTGGGCTGGGGAGCAGGGCTGGGAGGTCTGGCTGCTCACCCAGCCACGCTGCTCCTGTCGGTCCAGGGCAGGTGCTCCTCTCCCCTGTCCAGTGATGGCCATCCCATAACAGCCTGTTGTTATTCAAACCATTTTTCTGCTACCATAACTTGGTTGTTAAGTTCCTGTAGACACAGAGAGCAAACACAGAGGCTGCCCACATTGGTAGAGAGTTGAGTGTGGTTTGAAGCACGTTGGCAGCACTGGCTGTGATTGTGGCAGTGGCCAAGCTCTGCCCTCCTCCCTTCCCATGGCTCTTAGCAATAGAAAGCCCTGGTTTTTTTATGTAAGCACCATATTTTTTTCTGTGGCTGAAAGAAAAAAAAAAAAAAAGCTGGCCTAATCCCAGGACAGTGGGAATGCTGAAGAGATTTAGGAAAAAAAAAAAAAAGGAAAAAAAAAGGTGTGTGAAATATGAAAATCTGGGTTGGCTTTTATTTGCTCTGTGGAAAACTAGGAGATAATGTGTATAAACAGGGAGGAGGGAGATGTAGCAATAAGCCAGAAAAAGCCCACCAGTATGAAGCAATTAAAAGCAGATAGGACAATATTTCTGAGTCAGAGGGATGGGAGAGCAGCAAAAGCTTTTCCACAAAAGTTACACTTGGCACTCTGTGACATCAGTTGTGGAACTGTGTGAGCTGGACAGAGCTGGCTTTACATTGGTTTCACTGAAGCAGCACAGTCTGCACATGGGCTGAGGCTGCAGCTCCTCAGGGCAGCTCCAGTTTTACTGTGTTCTGGTTAGTCACTCACTTTTTCTTTGTGACTTTCTCCTGCAAAAGCAGATAGAAAATGTTATTTCTCTGTTTCTTTCAGAGGCGAATTAGAGAAAGGTGACCCAGACTGATGGGGGTGTCCAGGAGATTGAGTGGTGCCTGACACTGCTCATTACTGCACTGAGGGGGTTTGGCACTGCCTCCCCCTGCCAGGGGCTGAGCAAATCCCTGGTGCTGCAGGGACTGGGCCATGCAGCACCTTTAGGTCTGGCTGCAATACCTGTTGGCATAAGTATGCAAATACTGAACTAAAAATGGGGAAAAGCCACTTTTACCTGCCATGTTGGTGCCTGAGTACCTCAGTCTCTTTGATTTATTTCCTCCTCAATGTTAAAGGTGGGGGAAGAGGTGGCTCAGGAGCAAGCTGCCCTCTGCCCTTCTGCTGGAGAAGCCACAGCCCAGCCCAGCAGTGTGGTACCTGAAGGTAGGAGTGAGGGAAAACCTGTCCCTTGCTGCCCTGTGTGGGCACAAAATGCTTATTGACACCCAGCCACGTAACAGCTGCTCTGCTTGCTGCCTTCTCCTTCCTGATGTGTTCCAAGCAGGCTGCTGTTGGGTAGGATGGCAGGGAGGAGGGAAGCAATGAAGCCACATTTGCTGCAGGTGTTGCTCAGACATCCAAAAGACCACTGTGATCCAGCGATTCCACGCGGGCTTTCAAAGCCAACACTGCAGGTCTTGCTCCAATTTTAGTCTTTACCTTTTACAAGCATTGCTGTGGCATTCATCCTGCTAATACCTGAACCTGCTGCATCCTCCTGTGAGAAAGGGCATTTTTATCTCGTTATTGTGGTGGGGTCCTCCCGAGGTAGAACATGGTTATAGAATTTGTTCATAATCACCTGCTAGGGCTGTGAAAGAGCCAAGAATAGGTTTGTTTCCCCATAGCAGGCCTTAATCACCAAAAAAAAAAAAAAATCCTTCCACTCCAGTGAAGCAGGTCACGTCGGGGAGCTGCTTTTGCACCCGTGTGCATTAGTCCTGCAGTTCATAGACCTCCCTCATTAAAGAGTCACATGCTGCAGCCTGAATGCCAGGCCAATCTTCCAGCCCTGTGTTTTCAGGCTGGAAAGGCAAATGCTGGCATGGAAAAACTCAGCTTTCATTAGGCACTGTCTGAAATCAGCTAATCTCGTTTGAGCACACATCAGAACGGCGATAGTGTAAACACAGGGGTTTGGTGCTGGGGTTTTCCGGGGGATACGGCCACAGCAGAGACAGTCCTGGCTCTGCTGCATCCAGCAGCAGCCTCCCACTGGCTGGGAAACTATTTTAGCAAAGCCAAGAGAGAGCTGAAACTGCCGAGCACAGATACTGACAGCAAGTAAATAGCAGTGCCCTTTGGAAACAGCAAATGAATAAAATGCGTGCGACCTTTGGCGTCCCCAGGCAGCTTTGTGGTCCCCAGGTAGCAGGAGTTCAGGTGTCACTGCCAAAGCTGGGGAGGGCTATGATAAGTGATGAGCTGGTCTTGAAATATTTCTTCTCACATTACTAAACACCTTTCATTAGCAGGCAAGCAATGTGTGCTTTCCCTCTCTGGTGGCCTTTGCTGGCACGTCTTCCCCGTGTGCCTCATTTTCTCCTGACTCCCTTTTCAAGGCCAGCTCTGGGCAACTGCCTTTCCACTGCTTCGGGAATTGTGCCCACATTTGTGTCTGGTTTTGTGTGTGCATTTCGTCAGGTCTTTCCTCTGGGTTTGTCAGCAGCAGTGAGCACAGCAGGATGGTCTCCCTGCTCTGGGGCTAGTGGTGGTGTCACCTGTGCCTCTGGAGAGCAGCTGCAAGGAGCTGTGAGCTGTCCCCATCAGCCCAGGAGGTCTTTGCAGCCCTGGGGCTCACTTATGGGTACAGGAGGGCCAGAATTATCTCAGGTCTCATCTCATTAATCCACTGCATGGCAGCAATAGCTGTGATGGTGCCAGTCTTACAGGGCTTCCTCTGCAGCCCCACTCAGGCCTCGCTGAGTGAGGGATGTTTTCCAAGCATTTCTAGTGATCATTCATTGCTTCCCAGCATGTGTGAGCTGCTGTTGGTCACTTTCTGATTGTTTTTTAGCACAACATCAGGAGATGCAGCTGGAGGGTCCTGCCTGGGATGTGTACATGATGTTGTAGGACTGACACGTCACTGGGTCTAATTACATTTGGAGTGTAGAGGAAAATAACTCAAATGTGAAAGAAACTTGTCTTAAAATGAGCATTTTCCTAAATGGATTTGTTCCTCTGATTCACTGCTCCAGTGCAGACTTTCAGCCTCCCCAGAGCAGCCCCTTGTTCTCTCATTTTTGCTCTATTAATAAACACACACAAGCACTTAAATGGAATAATGTACCTTGTAGAAAGGCAAAAAAAACCAAGCAACACAACTTGCTGTCCCCATGGGAGAAAAAAAAACTTACATAGAGAAAAACAGTGCCATTCCAGTAGATTTTTGTTTACTGAAATGTATTTGATTAGTAGGCTTAGCTCTTGAGGCTATGTGGGGCAAGGACAGTTTACACACTCTCTTGTTTATGGTACACAACATCATTTCCCCTCAGATCTTTCCTTTCCTCTCTCTCTTTGTATGCTGTTGTGTTCCATATCTGAGTGAAATCCAGTACTAACTTTGTGAGGTTTTGTTTGAGATGCGTTTAAATCAGTATTTAACAGGGAAGCTGGCTCAGGATTGGAGTGTCACAACACTCACTGTGAACAGTGTGAGATAAAACAATGTCGGAGCAGATCGTAGTTTGGAGTGAAAGAACTGTGTGACATTATGAAAAACCTTATTTCTGCAAACGTTGTTCTTCTAGCTGAGGTTCCCTCTCCTTAAATGGCTCTGATGTGGATGTGTCTGGGCGTCAGCTCCCCTTTTCTCTTCTCCCCAGGTTTCTCCTTCCACATTGCAGTTTAACTGGGATTTTTCTTCCACACTGGAAGAAATCTCACAGCAGCTCTGAAATTCCCTTACCCTGGGGAGTCCTGGCAGGAGGTTTTCACCTGGGCAGACAACAGGCCTCAAGGGACCAACCTCCCATGAGCTCCTGGCTAGAGGTTGTATTTTTTACTAATATTGAATTATGGTAATGATGGCACTTCCAATAAGTTTTCCTGTTAAGCTGTGCTTTGTTTCCAGTGGAGGGATGTGTTCCTGCGTGTGCAGGACAGAAGGACAGCTCCCTCCAGGAGTGGCACTGGAGTCCCTGCTGGCTTGCCAGGCTGCTGCCAGAGGCTCTGGAGAGTGGAGAGCACCTGTGGTTTAACTTCTCCCCCTTGGAGAGTCCAAGCTGTGCTTCACTCTCACTGTTGGGGGTTCTCTTGTGCCAGCAAAGGGCATACTCCTCCTCTTCCTCCCCTGCAACAGCAGGGCAGCCTGCAGCTCCTCCACCTTGCCCTGCTGCCTTCCCAGGTGGTGTGCAGGAAGCTTTGTCTGTCAGGTAAGAGGGGAACCTCTGGCACTGCTGGGAGAAGCAGCCTGGCTGCCTCCAGGCTCCCTTTGCAAGGGGGAAAGCAAAGGATCTTGAAATTAGTCCAGTGTATTAATAAGCCAGGCTGCCCCACATAGCAGTAGCGAAAGTGGGACAGTCAGCACACTGCTAATTTTACACAGGCCCAAGGGGATTTTTTTCCAGGGAGTGTGTTATCATTATTTTGTGTCCTAAAGGGCCTAAAATTAGGGCTTGTAAGAAGCCAGCCATGGTTGGAGGCTTCGTCCCAGGTAGCCCAGGCCTGGGGAGAGCTGGGTCTCCTCATGCACGTGCCCCATTCCAGGTACTCCTCAGCCTGGCAAAAAAAGGAGGTGGAAGCAGAGGTGCAGAGGGGTCTGGCTGCAAATCCCCTTCTGCACCTCCTACCCTTGACCTGTGCCTCTCCCAGCCTGGCAGCGAGGGGTGTCCACCCTGCTCCAGCCCCCAGGACATCCGTGCTGCAGCAGGGCTCGGCTCTTCCTCTGCTGCAGAGTGGGAGCTGTGGTCAGAGCTAAATGAGGGATGTGCTTTTGAGCATGAACGCTTCCAGTCCGTTAATTACAGAGAACATTTGCAGCTTCTCTTGAAATCCCAGCACGGCCTCTGTGCAGTCCCTGGTAGGGGCAGACTTGGGTGCCATCCAGGATGGGAGTGGGGGACACATTGGTGGATCCTCAGCCCTGCCAGGGCTCCTGCCTCACCCACCACACTGCTGGGCAGCAGCCAGGGGAGCCCTGGGGTGTCCAACACCCTGAGCACGTGGCCTGGGACAGGTTTGGGGTTTGGCTCATATTTCCCTCAGTTATGTCCCCCTAACAGCTCGGCTGAAGGGCCCCATCCTGCAAGGGGCTGAGCCAACCCAAGCAATGCAGTGTTCAGTCAATGGGTTTATTCACATGCTTAACGTTAAACACTTTGTTAAGTGCTTTTGCTTAATTAGGCCAGACCGCTGTTCCTTGTGGGATTGAGTGCAAAGTGAGGCACACTGGATTAGAACCAATATTTTCAAGCGTAAAGCTGAAAACGAAGCACTTAGCCCCCAGTTCTGCAAATAATTAAGCACATGGGTAATTACTGATTTCATTCCATTCATCAGTTGTGTTGATTTCAGTAGGGCCGTGAGATGCTGGTGGTTACTGAAGTGTGTGCAAGGTTGGGCCCCCAGGTTAAAAGATCTCAGAGATTGGGGAAATGATTGTTTGCAGAGTGTCTGGCACACGGGGTCTGCGGTGCCTGCATGTGTCCCTGGGTAGTGCCAGAATAGTAATGATGCCACATTGAAGTACTAATGATTTTTAAAGATGCTGAACACTGGCCTTACCCATGGAAATGTGGCTTGGGCTTTCTGTGGCCAGCAAGCCTCATCATTAATGGGGCAAATTAAACAGCATTTGATATCTGGACAAGGAAATCTGTAGCCTTGTGTCCTACCTGGGCTATTATTTTGCCCAAGGAGGCTGTGGACTCCCCATCCCTGGAGGTATCAAGCTCTCAGTAACCTGATTTAGCAGAAGGTTCCCTACCCATGGCAGTGGGGTTAAAACTACATGATCCTTAAGATCCCTCCCAGCCCACACCATTCTGCGATTCTGTGGTTATTTTCCAAAATATGAATGTTAAAATAACTCTTTTGATTACTGCAGCCCCTAACCCAAAAGGAAAAAGGTGAAGTCCAGATTGAAACAAAGCTTGACTCAAGAAGTCACCAAGAAAGACTTCAGCTGATATTCTTTGGTCTGTTTGCTTTTCCCCGGGGCACAATTTAATTCCTTTTAAAACCAGACACAGCTCTTATCTGTGAGGAAACACTGAATTCTTGGTATCATTTTGTTCCCCTGCAGATGATTTGACAGCGATGTTTACAGAACTCACAATTTAGGAAAAAAAAAACTGTGAAAGGAGGAAAGAATAGGAGCTGACCCAGGAGAGGCTCCTGCCACTCCACAAGCAGCTGTTAATGATGCCTTTGATAAGGTGCCATGCTGAGGGGACCCTTACATGATTTCTTTTCTGTTTCCAGACAGCTTTAAGCCGATTGTGTGTGCCCTTGTGGGAGGGTGTATTCTCAAACAGAGCCACCACGAAGCACCTCGTGTCACAAACCAGGCTCATTAGCATAGCTCAGCAATTAAAGCCCCTCTCAATCTGCTGTCCTGAGATAAAAAACTCCCAATTTATGGCCCGGTTGACTTTCGCTGGAGATGAATTGGCTGACAGCTTGGAGTGGTGACGTTTTGTCTCCTGAGTGCAGCTGTTCACGAGGGTGATCTTTCAGAATGTGACTTTTCCACAGCCCAGCCAAGGGTATTAGCACGAACTAATTACAGGGAGAAGCCAGGGGCAATGGTTTTCCAGGAGTGGGAGCATCACAGGCCCCAAACAGCTGGGTAGTGCCAGTGCTTTTCTCTCCTGGAAAACAACGGCCCTGCTGGAGGAGAGCTCCCCATCTGGCAAGCTCTTCTAATTCGTATAATAAATGCAAATGATATTTATCTTATTTATTTTTTACTAGACTTTAATGAAGTTTAGAGAGGACTGGGCACATGTGGCAAGGCAAGGGGCTTCTCTTTGGAGCCCGTTGTAATATTTGATCAGTGACATTGTGTTACAGGAGCTGTCTTCAGGTTAGTTTGTTTTCAATTTTGTGAACATCGGTTTCGGGAAAGAAGTTTTCTTCTGCTTACGTCTCAGTGCAGTGATCTTTTGCTGTTTGATTTTGGTTCTCATGGGCTGAGCTTATGTAAAAGAGCAGCGTAGCAGGAGGTCACCACACACAGAGCTGGTCAGCAATGCACGGGGACAGACACAGTGCAGGGATGTGATGTGTGCAGGAGAGGGAACAAGAATTTGTCTCTGACTTCTGCCACTCTGGAGAATGAACTCTTTGTGCAGCGAATGCCCATGTAAACCTTCTTTTTTTCTTATTAAAAGAACTTTTCAGTGAGTACATGGATCCCCATAGAGCTAATTTAAGTCCATTAACAACAGACTCACTTTTCTTAATTACCCTTTGAAGAATTATCTCAGGATTCCCCGGGGTTCTTGGTCTGCAGGTTGAAAAGTGTCTATACATTGAAGGATGAGGTGTCTGATGGTGGTGGTTGAGAATATAGAGCACAATTTCTGAATTAAGGGTGGCCTACTGGTGTTTGTTTTGTCATGATCCCTCTTACTTACCCCAGCTTGTAACCGTGGGGAACACAGTTCTGACTGAGAGCCAGGGATGCAGCACTGCCCAGGTGGCCACCACTTCTGTGGTTGCTGCAGACAGCATTGGTTTTGAGTCTGGGCCAAGCAAGGAGCCAGCCCAGGCACTGACTGGTGAAGGATGAGAACATAAGATTCTGATCTCCTTTTGTGGCCACATAAGTGGCAGCAGGTGGCCTGGAGTGTCTGGGGCTGTAAGATCAGCTTGTGTTGACTCTTTTGGAGCCAACAAAAGTGCTGGTTAATCTGCATGTGGCTACTTTGAAATGTCTCTGCTGTTTTGGCAACGGTGACTCAAGGATTTCTTTTGCTGTATGGTGGTGGGGAGGGAATAAGCTGTGTATATTGATGGTTAACTACATGGTGCATTTCTTCCCAAGCATGTGGGATGTTTTGGCTCTTTTCACAGCTTGTGTCTCCCTGCTACAGATGCTGCTAAGCATCTGAGGAGCCCTGAGCTCCATGTTCATGCACATGTTCAGGTGTATCCATACAGAGCAGAGACATGGCCAGTGTGTACTCCAAGGATCAGAACTGCCAGGTCCACTGCAGCATCTGCCTCTGCTGCTGGGTGGAAACAGACTTGGATTCTGTGATTCCAGGACTGCTGCTTCCTGCTGCAGAGTAGTTATTGCCTGGCAGAAGTGCTTCAGGAATTAGGAAAAGCCAGAATTGAGACCAACAGAGCAAGCAGTCTCAGCAAATTGTCGAATGTACATTTTTCTTCATTGTTTTCTCACTGAACCATGGTGATGTCTGATGGAGCATTATGGATGAGGAGAAGGAAGGAAGTGTTAGCAAAGCTTTAAAACTAGCCACTGCTCTGGCTAATGAGGCAAAAAGGAAATTCTGGCTGTAGCAGCAGTGAAGTCCAACAGGAGAGAGTTGGGTCTAAGTTGGAGTGAGGGAGTGGAGAGTTCATGAAGACCCTTACTGGGTCAAACAAAAAACCTTTTACTTCATAGCTTCTCCTTATCTTCTTATCTAGAAAATGAACATTCACAGGGGCATAAAACTCACACACACTCACTGCATGGGTGCACCACTGCACATTCAGCTGTGGTGATGGTGGCTGCTGTAATTTGCTGTGGTTTAGGTCCAAGGACCTTTTTGGTCTTTGGAAGATGAGGAAGACTAGGAACTTGCTCTTACTGCACATCTGGAAAGAGTTGGAGACAGATAAGTGGTCCCTGACACCAGAGAGAAATACACAACTTTTCACTCAAACCAGTTTGGTGAAGGGATGTTTTGACATTTTTAGTGTACCTGTGAAACCACAAAATGGTAAATAAAGGCTATGATGTGCTGGCCCTGTAGCAGTAGTTTCTCAGTTGCATTTTGGACAGATATGGTATGATATTTTCTTGTGAGTGTCCCAGACCTCACTGTTGGAGAGCATTGCATTTATTGCTCTGCTGCAGACTGCAGCATAGCAGGGATCCTATGGTGTGACCTTCAAAACAGCCCAGGCTGGTGCACTCAGCATCAGTTCAGAAGTGCCTGGAGATGTGGACAGCTTGAAAATTCTCCAAGTTCTTCTCCAGTGTCTTAGAAATCACACGAGTTCCCAGGGTGTTGGCTCTCTGGCTGGTTTAAAGAAAAGGGTTGGACATGCACCTGTGCTTGGTGGGCGGTGAGGTTGCAGTGCCTGGTTGGGAGCTGGTCACAGGTGCAGTAAAATGGAATACATTGTGCTCTGTCATGGTTTCTGTTACCAGAAAACAAAGAGAGAGGCTCCTGTGTGACTGTTATCACACACTGATGAGCTGAGTGTTTAATGCTGGTCATGAGTGGGCAGGAGGAAAATGAGCACTCACATCACCATTTGATCACATCAGGTGAAACACAGGGATGAATAAAGAATTTGGATCTTGCACTGCTGAGTTGCCAGGTCTCCATGTAGGGGGAGGGCTGTGCTGCCAGCCTGGAATTCTTCCAGGTAGCCAAATCCACCTGCTAAATAGGACAGAGGGGTTTGCAAAGACTTGGGCATAAGCTGGGCAAAGTCCTGCAGGAGCTGACTGTGTGCAGGTGACCCAAGGCCCCTCATGGCAGCTCCGTGCTCCCTGACTTGGGAATTCCACACCAGAATGTGGCTGCAGAGGTAAACACCAGCTGGATGTCATGTGGAAGGGAGGGAGATTAGTGGAACTTGACAGCTCCTGGATACAACCAGCAGTCTTGAATTTCATATTCCTTCAGAATGAGGAGATGAAAGAACTGTGATTTGGAAACAGCTGGGCAGCCTGTCACGGTGCATTAGGAGGGAACAACAGCCCCGTGCCCAGGTGAGAATGGCTTTTGTGTGATTTGGTATGTGGCTTTAGGATGGGAATCCCAAAATGCCCACGGATTAGGCATACAAGACACAAGTCCTTTGTGAATTTGGCTAGGTGCTCTGCTGCCTGGTGGAATTTGCCACCCTGGGCTGCATTCCCCAAAACAGAGAAGGAAGAGAGAGGCCCTCGTGGGGGCCAGATGGGGAGGGCTAAGGGGGTGCTGAGCTGGAGTTGGCACCTCTGTCTCAGGGGCAGGTGCTCAGCTGGGATCACCTCTGCTTTGAACTGACAGCTGTGAGCTGTCTGGTGGAGCTGGGGGGGACAGGGCTGGCCTGACACCACTGCTGGGAAGAGGAGGAAGAGGCACACAGCCCCCAGTGAGTCTCCAGGAGCACAGCAGCTGTGTCACTGCTGTCCTCCACCTTAACCTTGCCCCGTGTGGGGAATGGGCTTCAGGGAAGGATGAATGCACAGCTCTTGTACACATCTATGCAAGGATTTCTCTCCTAAAGTACCTCCAGGTTCCTTTTTCGTGTATTTATGCAAGGTCTTTTGAACCTACATACACTCTTGGTGTTCACATCCACAGGATTATAACTGGTGACAGTGTGGTTGAAATCTTTCAGAGGGACCAGCCCTGAATGCCAGACTTTCTGTAGGATTTCTGTGCTTAAGTTACCTCTGACAGGATGCTCAAAAGTGCTTAGGATAAAGCCTGAGCTCTTCTGTTATTAGAGCTGCAGGTGCTGATATGGCCTTTTAACAGGAGTAAAAATAACTTAACCAAAAGATGCCCTTTTATTTAGCCATCACTGTGTCTTAGGTGAAGTGTTCTTATTCTATAAATAGATGTCACTTTGCCCTAGGAACAGCCTGGTGTTTCATTAACGTTGTCTCTTCACTAGAACCTACCCCCTATTCTGTAGTGCTAAAATGGGAAAAGCTCTTAACTTTTATAGCCTATCTCAGTTCCTTGCTTCCAAGTGCCTGTAAGACCATTGCATTTGGTTTAAGGTCCAGTTATGACTTTTCTTTTTAATGGACACTTTCTGGTTTTGTTTTGACTTTTTCCCTCCTATTGATTTGCAAAGCTACAGAAAATAACAGCTGAATTACATTTGGCTTCTCCTGCTTCCTTTCTCTTTGAGATGAGGTTACAACGACCTCATCTACCTAAATCAATAATGTGCACCCAAATCTAATAAAGATTTAGCAGGGCCTGTAAAATAGCATGTAGCCCAGATGGAAAGGGAGGCCCTAATGTCCGAGCCACTCATTAGCTATTTATCAACCATTAATGATGAGAATAGGGGTGGTGTGTGGGGAGGAGGAGACAAAAGCAAGACAGCAGAGAACCTTCCTGAATATGAGGAGGAGACACAGACTGTACAACACATGTGCAGGCTGCAGCCTGACACTGGCTGGGGACAGGGAAGTACCTAAAAAGTGGAATTTCAGTGGGGGTTTACTTGCAGAATCACAGATTTTTATACAAAAACCTCCTGAAATTACTGTTCAAGAGAATATAACTAAAAGTTGAAATACATCTGGTTTCCCATCAGCTGATCCTGCACCCTTTGCAGATGTGAAAGCACAAAAGCTGAATTTCCTGGAACTGAATATTGTAGCGTTTTTGATTTTTTTTTTTCAGTAAAGGAGAAATCATCTATGTGATAGTGGGCCCATCTCTTAATCAGTGACAGTGTTAGAAAAAATCCACAATTTCCCTGGTTTTTTGCTTTAATTCTAAGACTTTTCTTTCAGCTGAAAGAAATGAACATGTTTTGAAATGAAATTAATTCATGAAATGAATGGCCACCAAAGCTTTTTTTTTCACCAAATTGTCTGAGTGCAGAATGAGGCAGGCAGTGAGTGAAAATAGAGAAATACAATTTTTCATTGCTGTTTTTTTGTTTTAGTGGTTAAACATTTTTATACGGGTTTGAAGTTTTCACACTTTTCTTGGGGGAGAGGTGTTGATATTTGTTGGAGATGGGAAATATTTTTTCAAGAGCTGGAGCAGTAGCACAGAAAGGAATTTGGCATCTCTGGAGTTTGTGGTATGCACAAATACAATCATGTTCCATGAAACAATATTTCAGATTCCAGCAATGCAGAACATAGTAACGATTTCAAAGAAAACAGGAAATAGAAGTAATTAGTCAGGCAGGAGGAAGAATCCCAAACATGACTAGGATACCAAATGCTTTACAAAGCAGTAGCCAAAACCCTGCCTTTTAATCTTCTTTGAATATTCCTTCAATCTTTGCTCTGCCGGTGGAAAGCCAAAATCAGTTACATTAAATCTGAATTCTTTTTGATGAAGGCTGAGTTCAAATTTATCTGTTAAACAGCTGCAATGAACCTTTTCCTCTTCTGTAGAAGTAACTGTTCCTTGCAGCACATCTCTCACCCGGCCATGGTACAGAGCCAGGTGCCCTTTCACAAGGTGGGTGTGGGAGGTCAAGCCCCTCTCACTTTCCAGCACCTCCCACACCTCCAGCTCTGCTGTGGGCAGGGGAAGGATCTCAGCAGTGCTCCTTGCAGCCTTCTTTGCTGGGAATGAGGGCAGCTGTGTAGCATTTTTCAGGATGGACCGGGGAATCCACTGCATCCTTTGCCAGCTTGCTCTTGCTGTTAAAAATCTGCCCTGTATTTTCTATTTGAAGTTGTCTGGCTTTAGCTTCCAGCCATGGGTTCTCGTTCAGCCTTTCCCTGCTAGATTAAAGAGCCCTTTATGGCTGGTATTTTCTCCCCATGGAGATACTTAATACCCTGTAATCAAGTCACCCTTGGTCTCCTCTTTGATAAGCTCAGTAAATCCTGCCCATCAAATTTCTCAGTGGAAGCAGTTCCTCCTCCCCAGCCTTTAAATCATTTTGGTGGCAGTTTTCCTCATCCTCGAAGTTTTGCAGTTTCTTATGAGGCAGTAGAGATCCAAGGGTTGTCTGTGGTCTTTCTGCCTGAATCCACCACGATTCATGGAGAAACACAACTGCAGCCCCCAGCAGTGCCAGGGGAACACAAATGCTGAGCTGTGTGGCTGCAGAGGTGCTTTCAGAGGGACTTTGTTCCCTGTAGACTTGCAGGGCTGTTGGCATCACCTGCATTCCTTGTCCCTTGCTCTATAACAGAAATAAATCCATTTTTATGAATAAGCCCAGCTTACAGATAAGTCATTAAACTGTACGACTTCCTCCTGGGAAAGCCATGGATTGTCTGTAGCTGTGAGGACCACTTTTGCAGAGCTGTGGAAATAACATCTTTTGAGGAGAGACTTAGGAAAGGAGAGTTCTCCATGACCATGGCTGGCTCTGGTCTGGCAGGGGAAGGTTTTGCACATGGAAGGGATGGCTTGGCAGGCATCCCATGACACATCAACCTTTCCTCTGTGTTGGTTAAACTGGCCTGAGGTTTTACAGCCAGAGGTTCTCCAGGAGATGCTGGATGAGGGAGAACCCCACAGGCTGCTCTGCAAGTTCTGTTGTTTTATCATGGTGAAACGTGTCCTGTTTTTTGACTCAGTGCAACTACTGGTTCTGCTGGTGGCTGCTCTGCACCTCTAAGGGTTTGCATGGCTCACAAACAGGTTTTGGAGAGAGTGTATTCATTTCCTTCTGCAAATATGCTCATGAATGCACAGTAAGTTTTCTTTGTCTCTCTTTCTCCATCAGGACTGCAAAGGCTTGGATTTGCTGGTTTGTTTCCCCACCTGGAGCAGTAAATCACCAGGCTGTAATTAAAGATGTTAAGAAGCTCCTTCATTTTCCAATCCAAAGTTTAACTTACTGAAGAATCTCTAGCTATCTGGCAGCTGAATCACACATTTTCTATTTCTCTTCTTTATGGAGCAGGACAGAAGACCAGAGACACCACATGCAGAGACTCTTAGTGCTGCTGAGTGTTTCTGTCAGCCAAAGACACCTGTGGCTGTTCACCTTCCCTCTTTCAGAGCAAGGCCTTTTTCCCAGCACTGCTCTAGTCCTGTATTTTTCCATTTGTTGGTTGCTACCGTTGTTCTCCTTTTGTTTCCAAAAAGGAAAAAAAGAAAAAAAAAACCAGATGGCTTTAGTGCTGTTTACCCCAGGAAACATTTTGAGCATTCAGTAATAAAACTGGGAGGAAATCCTTCACTTCCTTTATGCCTCCTAGCAAGTAACCACATCAATATGAAGTGAGGATGTTTTTGGGTACTAACCCAATGTCACCGATCAAAACACAGCCATAAATACTTTCAAGATGCAGTCTTGAATCAGGATGGTGGATGAGGAAAAGCCACTTCTGTTTTGGAAAGGAATTCTTTCCTTCTGCAACCACTTTCTAAACGGCACTGACATTTAGCAATTAACATACAAAAGCTTTTGTATCCGCAGGATCATTTTTCATGTCAATAAACACATTCCTTCGCTTTTTGGTGCAATGTTTAATAATTCTCATTTCCTACAGGAGAAAAGAGCCCTTGTACTTTATTTGTATTACACAAATTACATGGAAGAAACAAAGCCATATCTGATCATAATTATTAAATTAAGAACATTTGCATAAATCCTTTTTTTCCCCCTCCCCTAATCTAGTTTGCTGTTGGTAAACAGTGTGTTATCTAGGTTTAGCAAAGCATTTGGTTTCTAGCCAGATTTTTGCATTCCTCATGTCCTTTTTGAAGTTCTCTTGGCAGGCAGGATCTGCTTCTCCTAAGCTATCTGTCATCACACAAAGTGGATTCCAGCTTCAGACAACAAACGAGTTGCTATTCTGGATTCATGGGCTGAACTGTCATTAAGTCACTGCCTCTCTGCTCTGGGGTTTTAGGAATTGTCTCTGTTCCAGCACAAAGCTCTGCTCTGGGAATGACTTTGGGGGCTCTTCATGAGTGGCAGCACGTTAAGTGGAAAGCTCTGTGGTGCTCCCTGTCTGGTGGGTCCCCAGGTTGGGGGTTGAGGGGACAGCTTGGTGTGTGGGACAGATAAAATGGGAAAAAGACTGTCTGGTCTCCATGGAGCCCCTCAGATTTCCAAGTCAGAGTGACATGATGGCAGTTAGGATTGAAGAGAGAAGAATAAACAAAGAATAAATTAATTTCCCCCCCCCAAGCTCCTGCCTGGAAGCGGGGGTGTGTGTTGACAGAAATGATCCAACACGTCCTACAGAACAGGATGGATTAGAAACACCTGAAATACCCATGAAATGTTTGTGCCTGGCAAAGTGGAGCCCTGGGCTTGCTCTTGTGCTGTGGGGCTTGTGCTCTGTCTTGAGAACCACGAGCAGGCTGTGGTGGCACAGTGCAAGCCAAGCAGAGAATGCTGCTGTCTGCTGAGCTGGAACCTGCAGGGTACAGAGAGCATGGATGGGAGCCTCCAGTTACCTTCATTTCCTGTCAGGTGGCTCTCTTGGGATGCTGGAGGGGTTGTGGATTTGGGTGGATGAATATAAAGGCTGGGGCCATGTGTGGTTGCTGTTGGTTAGAAGTTTCTTGGTGGTTGCTTGTAAGAGCTTTGGTGGGTTTGTGGGAGAGGCTATGGACTCCTTTCCCATTCCCAGTGCCACCTACTCTGGGACAACCTGATTTTGTTCTTCTGCAACCACCTTCTTCTGCTCCTCTCACTTCTTGGGGGAGTCCTTATCCCCTCCCCAGCTCTGCTGTTGGTTATTCATTTTCAGTATTATTTCTTTCTTTACAAGGGAGAGAATTCAACAGCAATCCCAATCCTGAGCAACAGAGGTTTTTGTAAGGAATGAAAAGGACACTCCGTGTTTTTGAAGGTAGCGTTTTGACCATCTCATAAATAGTAGCACTTTTCTCAGCAGAGAGAATTCCTACTGCTCCAGGAAAGCCTTTCAGATCCAAGCCTGGAAATCTTGCCCTTTAGAAGCTTGCTGTTTAGCTGCTGGCATCCTTTGCCCAGCTGGGGAAGCAGCAGGCTCTGGAGAAGACGGTGGCAGCCGTGCAGTTACCCTGCTGAGCCGTGCACAGCCCACGTTAGATGTGCCCCCAGTGCTCTGCCCTGCAGCTGGCTCCCAGGCTTGTGTGTCCACAGAGGCAGCTGCAGCTGCCTGCTCCAAAAAGGCTGGTCTTGGGGTATTGGGCTGGGCTGCCTTGTGGCCCCTGGCTCAGCCAGGGCTCTGTCACTCGTCCCTTCCCTGCCCCACCATGTGGAGCTTTGCCTTGGTGCATCGGGGAGAAGAAGGAGTTTAGACATGAGTGAAACTGGACAGATCATGGAGCTGAATCTCTCTGGAGCACACCACCTCCAGCCTTGCAGGTACCACTGTAGCTGTCAGGTTGTGTTTCCATGGTGTCTAAATTTGGGGCTGGACCAGCTGGGCACCACCAGCAACACCAGCTGGTGGACAGCCCACTTCCCCAGGGTGCAGCTTGCTCAGAGACCAGCCCTGGAGGCTGCCACAGCACGTCCTGATTGCCTGGTGACCCTGTGACACACGGGGGAGTTGGAGCCCTGAGGTACCTGACAAATCCTGCAAAGGAAGGATTTAGGGAGTGTGAGCGAAAGGAGGGGTCCTACATTTGTGGTGTCTGGTCCAACTACCTTTACAGACAGGAGGCTCACATTGATTTAAATGGAATCTGGATTGACCCCTAGCAAATGAGATAATTTACAAAATGGAAGCCTTTGTTTACTTGCTGGATTGGAGCCTGACTCTTGGTGGGGTCCCAGAGACAGAAAGCCAGGCACTTAACTTGAAAATGACTTTACTGCAGTAATGTCATTACGTTTTATTGACCAAGCATTTCCACAAGCGGTGAAAGGGGATTATTGGGAGATCGGGATGAATGTGCATTATGTCACTTTTGAATCATATCCTGTTTGCAGGGAAGATGTGAGCCCTGACTGAGTGAGCCACCAGGCAGAGGGGGTTTGTGTGTAGGAGCTGTGCTACTGTGTGCATAGGAGCTGGGGGCTGCCTGGATGAAAGGTTCTGGTGGAAAACTACAAAGCCATATCAGAGGAAATGCTTCCAACGTATCTAAATCAAGATGTATGGGCTTTTATTTTTGCATATGCTGCATATCCCTGAGCTCCTTTTGGTCAACTGACAGTCATTAGACAAAGCTGCATTGCTTTGCAATTTACTCATTGCAGGACTCTGACTTAACTGCTAACAGACTAATATTTTTCCTCATATGTAACTTATAATTTTTTGGATGTGCACCCAGCTCCTGCCACGGATTAAAGTTGCAGAGAGGTGTGCCACTGTTCTTCAGGCACTGGCAGCCTTCAAATGGCTGTTGAGCACAGCCAGATGTGAAGTGTTAGCACAGTTGCCTGCAAAGGCCTTTTCCCTTGCACCCACACTCAGCTAGCAAATGAGATACAAGATCCTTGTGACATCAATAAAACATTCTGTCAGCAAGTCACGTAAGTTACCTGGAAGCTGAATTCCATTTACAGGAATGGCAGTGGAGCACACTGGCTGCATTTTTTCCCCCCCAAGAATCAGTTTCTGTGATTGATTGCATTTATGTTTCATCATGTGTTGCCATCACAATTCTGTGATTCTGTGTTAGGGAATCTTGCTTCCATTTGTGGTATTTTTATAAGGCTTATGAAAGTAAGTGATACTAAACCAGGAGGTTTAGGAGAATGGTTTTCAAGCAGAAACAATAAGACTGGAAAAGATTTCCTGTGTTTGTTAATATTCAGCTGGGCTTCGGTCTTTAGATCCCAATACTCTGCATTGGAGTTTCTATTCTAAAATCTATTGCTCATAAGGGAATCTTTTGGCATATGTGTTTAAATATACTAAAATATCTCTCCTCAAAACCACTTAAATTACTTTTCCCACATTTTTTTGACTTTGATTGGGCTGAACATGCCCAACTTCAGCGATTCTTATACACAGGAATTCTTGGTAGGATCATCCTAAGATATATGCCCTGATCCTCCAGGACGAGTGACATGGCCATTGTGAGGATCTAAGGCTGAGCTCAGGGCCAGTCCAGAGAGCTGTAAAGGAATAGGCTTGCAGTAAGTAATGCTGGGTTCCTCATTTCAACAAAATTTCTCATTCAGTGCCAGAAGTGATTCTCTTAGATGTTGCATTCTCATCTAAATTTATATTTGGTAAAGCAAAGGAACACACCTCATACTAATTCTTTTGGGGATAAGGATGCAACTGAAAATCAAGTTTCTTTTATTCAAATATTTAGAATATAGATTAAATGCCATGCTTTAAATAATACAAATAGAGCTTAGGGTTAGTAAGATAACTGGTTTTTTCCTCCCAGTTTGTGATTAGTAAATGGCATTGTGTTCTGTTTCTTCTGCACTAAATCTCCTCCTTGAGACTGATGTGATCCTCTCCCCGTGGCCACAGGAGCTGTCCCCAGGCAGAGGGGCAGTGGAGGGCTCTGTGCCTGCTCAGCCCGTGTTCCCTGCCTGGGTCTTGCCCATCTTTTGCACTGTTGTGGCTGCTGGTTTTGGGAAAGGGCACTGAATGTGTTTGGGTCACAGGGGCACCCATGACTGAACAGTTTGTGCAGCCTAATCCATGGTCATGGCATGAAGTCACACATCTCCCCAAATGATATTTTATCTAATCCATTTCTGGCTTTAAGCAGATTATAAATTTCTTTCACTGAGCTTCTGTTTTCACAGAAATAAAGGAGGAGTTGTAGATGAGTTTGCTGCTAAGATTTGTGTGTGTGTGTGTGTGTATGTGCTGAAGATTTATTTATTAGATTTCTCACCATAAACAGTTTAATGTTTTTGAATTACTGCTCAGTCTCATTAAGTTTGGTTGTGACCTTGAGCCATACATTTCCAGGGCTCTTGCTAATGGACCTTTTAAATGATGACAATGACATACACCAGGCTCTTTGATAGGGGAACCACTGCTACACTGCATATTATTTTAATGTTATTCTACAAAATAACCATTATAATATCGTTATTATTTTTTAACTCCGGTTTCATTTTGTCACACCAACATTACAACAATCTACATCTGAAATATTTCCTCATTTGTGCAAAGCACATTTCTCTGCCAGGGGTAATGAAATGACCAAGCAGTGACCCTCATTTTTATGTTTCTCCTACTGTGAAGAGGAATTGAAGATGAAATGTAGTAGCTAATAGCTGTGCAGCCCCAGTGAATCTAGCAAATCTAAAGAGCCCAGCCATGGGATACATTTAAATATTAAAGCAGTTTTTATGTGCTCTAAACAATATTTGATGCAGCTCTCAGTATGCCTTAATCTGGCTAAATGGTTATTGTGTTATGTGTCCTAGCTGTAAAACTGTCGAGCTCTTTTGTGGTCAGGATACTTCTCCCCACTGCAATTTAGATTTGACATCGATAAACATAAAGGACCATTCTCTAAAATGTATCC
This sequence comes from Nicator chloris, assembly GCA_013400495.1. NCBI lineage: Eukaryota > Metazoa > Chordata > Aves > Passeriformes > Pycnonotidae > Nicator > Nicator chloris. The sequence goes on along the minus strand of WAAE01023030.1, from coordinate 298,760 downwards.
TGAACAAGTTAATCCTGCATGAAGCAGGGTGCTTAGAAACCATCCACATTTATTTAATGCTTCCTTCCTGATGTGCACTGTAACAATTGTTTGTAGGGTAGGGAAAGTGCTGGTTTTTCAAGGGGGAAAAAAATGGAACTTGGCACAGTTCAGTCTTACACTGGCAAGAGTGGCACTGAAAAGGTTCAGGTCTGAGGCAGGAAAACCTTGACTAGTGGCTTTTTCTTGACTGCAGATGTGTATAGAAACAATGATAAACACCTTAATTTTTTTCTGTCTTAATTGCCTCTGTCCACTCTGGCTGGCCTTTGCTTTGGAAAGGAGGATCCTTGCTGGAAGTTGGCTGCTCCAGCTGATGGAGCATCTCCAGGTTGAGGTGTTGGACTAGAAGAAGTTTTTTGCATGTGTCAAGGCTGTGACTGAATTTCCTGCAGTTCTGTGTCTCTTGTGGGGTTTATTCAAGGCTTACGAAGGCACTGACGGAATTTGGCCTGGTTTTGCAGTCTTCCTAACTAAGCTCAGGTTGTAGTATTATCCCCAGGGGCAGTAAAAAATTCTTGCCTCCTTTTCACCTGATTCATGTCCATGAGATGTGTACAAATCCTTTTGCCATTTTTTTTTGCCTCCCAAGTGTAATTGAAATAAGGTAGCGACCTCAAAAGTGAAAAGGATCCTTTCAATTATTCCATGTTTCTTTAGAAAACCAGGCTAGATATGGAGAATATACACAATATATACAGAAATATGAATATACAGAATATACAGAATATTCTAGGTTTTTTCCTTCTAATTATGAGCAAAATCACCACCATTTCACCTCCTCTTCCTTCTACCCCTGAAGAAATGAAATCCAACCCTCAATGCAGCATGGCTGTAGTAGTAATAAGAAGAACACTTAGTAACCTCTGGGAACAGAGTTTCTGAATTATCCTGAAATCTCAAAATTATTTTAACAATTTCCTTTAAGTCCCAAGTGGGCAGTGATCCATATTGCAAACCCTTCACATGTAATCTGACACAATTAACAAATTCTACTTCTGAGACCATCTTGTGCCTTCTGCTGGAAGTGTTTTCTACAGAGGAGCTGTGGGCTCTTCGGGTCTGGGTGGAGGTAAATGAATCAGTCCTGGGGAAAAGCTGATACTGTCCAGCTGACCCTGGGCCTGCATGAGGTTGATTAAAGAAAGTCTGGCTTATTCACTGTCAAAGGAAATGTTTCCCTGTTTATGTTCCAGAAATAAAGCAGACCATTGCACAGAATCCCAGTGCAGGTCTTTTCTGGACTCTGAGTTGCTTCTGGTCAAACCTGTTTTCCTTAAATAAAGTGATTTTCTGATTCCTGTAACTGACCTTCCTATCGCCAAGTCGAATGATCTTTGTCAGTCTGACTTTTTTATGATCTTGCTAATGAACTTTCCATTTTATGCTCCTTGTCTGATTAGCAATGCCAGAGATTTAACCAAGCAGAGATAATTCATCAGTCTGAGCCACAGCTCTGAGGGCACGGTGTCAGAGCCTCCCTTCCCTCTCCCTGCACTCCGTTCTCTGCTCTGAGATCTTCTCCATTTGTTTCTGAGGGAAAAGGTAGAAGCCTGCTCCTGCTGCTTATTATCCCTTAAGTATTGGTCATTCTAGACTCATTGACAGTGAAATTCACAGCACTGTTTTGGAAAACCCTCAAGCTGCCATTTATTTTTAAAATCCATACTAAAGTTCATGCAGATCAGTGAAAACAGAAAAAATCATCCGTAGTTTCTGACTTGCAGTGTATAAAAATAAGTGATTATTTGCAGTTTGTGGGTGCAGCTATGTTTATTTATGCTACAATCCCTTTTCTTTCTGATGTTGTTTTGATTTGCTGCCCTTAAAATTCTGAAATTAAATATTTAATCTCTTTCTGAGTAAATGGTGAAGTCAGTGTGCTATAAAGAAGGATAGAGATTTCTCTGAGAATGACTGTGTAGGACTCAAGTGTGTTGGTTTGATCTTGAGCTTCTTGTCTGCTGATTGCAGGGGGTTGTTTCCTTTCTAGAGCTGCTTTCTGGGACTGGGAAGTAGATACTCAGGGGATCAATCCCTGTGCATGCTGCTCCACACCTGCACTGGGCTAGTCCAGGCTGACCATCTCTTGCCCACACTCTTTAGCAGGTTGTACCAATTCCATGCCAGAAACCTGGTTCTGCCAGACAGGGAGTGTGGTGAGAAGGGAGCAGCTGGGGTGGTGGGGATTCCCTGACACAAGGATGAGTCTCCCTTCCCTTCAGTGGCAGAGTGGGTTCTTAGGGAGACTTCAGAAAATCTTGTTTCCTCCTGGAACCAGAAGCAGACTTGTACCAACTCTGCCAGAAAGGCTGGCATCAGAGCCAGTGAAACCTTGCAGGGAGTAAGGATAGATATGGGCATGGCAGTCCTCCATGTCAGAACCTGCAACAACAGCCAGGTGAGATTTTTTGGCTGAAAAGTCTCTAAGATAGTTTGGCTGCTGTGGCACCTTTCTTTGGACCGTTTTTTTTAATTAGCTTTTTCCCAATTTCATAATCACTGCAAATTTGGTAGGTTCACCAGATTCACTCAAGCTGTACCAGATTGTGCCACTGATTTTTCTTAAGTTATTTCCTTGTAAGCAATGGGTGCAAACCTGTATTCCTCATGTACCCACAACTACCAGCAAAACCAGTAATCATTAATCTGTCAGTGACACGGCCATTGAAGTGAAAAAATGGGACTTGGGATGTTCTGCACAAGATGCCATTTATTTATTAGCTCCATGAAAATCAGAAGTTTTGCAGTGTGGACACTACAATCTTTGTCTCTTGATGCTGGGTTTAGTTCCCATGTACAACATGCAGGACCTGCCAGACAGGGCACGTTGGGATCTCTTTGTGATGATCTCCCCACTGCCTAACATGTGCCCTTCTCACTTCTACTGCTGCTGCTACAGAGGGTAGGCAGGGTCTAATTAAAGACAAGGAAGGATGGATCTGCATATGTTGTTTGTGTTTGGGGACTGTCTGGCTCAGAGGAGTAATAATTGGCTACAGGGCCTTTCACCTCTATGGCATGGCTTTGAATGTAGATTAGCTTAGTGACTTTTAATGCCATTGCCATGTGACAGCTGTTTTACGTGTGAAATTAGCTGGTTGTTTGAGTGCTCTTCCTACAGGAAGCCAATATCAATAATTACCACATCAAATGGTGCTATTAGGACTCCTTAAAAACGTGTATAATTTTAAGTTTCATGAACTTGCTTCAAGTATACATACTGGTGTGTGTTGTAACAACACTCAAATAATTATAAATCCATTTAACTCCATATTTAATCTATGTGAAGAAGAAATTCATGCTGTAGGTAAGGTATAGCAGCAGTGTCTAACTGGAGGGCTCCAAGATCTCTCTGCATTTGTGGTCCCACTATAATATAGGGCATATAAGCTTATGATGCATTTAAAATTCATCTGTGACTCTCCCCTTAATGTGTAAAAATCACAGTGAAAAAGCAGCATCAAACAGAAAAGGTCAAGGTAGCTCAGGTAAAAGTCCTTCTTGATAAATGACTCCCATTTCCGTGGGGGGAGCTGTAAGGAGAGATATGTCTTTTTAGGCCAGTTGATACAGCTGAATGAAACAGATAAGCTTTTGGACACATGGCCTCCTGTTTTTAATGTGCCAGCCCTAGGCTGAGGCAGCAGCTCAGCTCTTGTTAAAAACTTTTGCACTTTGTCAGCTGCAACTGGTTTGCCTGAAGAGGAATGGTCCATGTCCTCCTGACTGATTCCATCCCTGCTGGTGGTTGTGGGCTGAGCTGTAGATGTCTGCATGAGGAAGGTTTGCCACTTGCACTGTGAAGAAAACGTGACCTCATGAGAGAGACCAGGGGAACGTGCTGAGGTTGAACATTGACCTCAAATTCTTTGTCCTCTGCTGCTTTTTGGAGTTCTGTTTTCCATGGCAACCCTACCAGCAGCAGTAACACAGCTGTGAACCCTTGCTTCATTCCCCCTCCTTCCCACCTGAGTGGGAAGCTAATGATGCAGCTGGGAATGGTGACTAAATGTATTTGTGCTGGAGAGCAATGGCTCATAAAGTTAAAACCTTCTGTGGAGAAGGTTTTTTTTTTTTAATTTTAAAAAGAGCTTTTTATTGCATATTCCTCCTGGGCCACAGAGAAAAACAGCTCCAACAGAAAAATCCAAGGCTTTGCACATCTCTGGTGGAGTGGAAATCCTGAGCCTGGGTTTTACTGCTGTTCTTTGCTTGATATGATACCAGATTTGTGCAAAGAACAACAGATCCAACAGAAAAGGCTTGCTGAGAAAGACATGGTCTCACCCTGCTCTGAGGGATGAAAAGGAATATCTGACATCTTGACATTTTTCATAACATGGAATTCTCCCAGCAGGTCCTTTTCAAGGTGATGAAGGGAAGTTTCTCAGCATGACTATTGCTTGCTTATGATCTCTAGATTTTTTACTTGGTTGATTCTGTAGGTTTGCATGCAATCCCTTCCTCCTCAGAATCATGTAATACTCATACATTATTATGGTAACTTGTTCTCCTCAGTGTGAAAATTATTAAACTCCCCATAATTCTGCAATCCCCCATAATATGTGTAAGCCCTCCTATTAGGTAATGAAGCCATTATTCACTAACAAATTAAACATGTGAGTCTGTGAAGGTCTTTTGTAAACAGATAAGGTGTTATCTGTTAGGGAGGAGAGCCTCCAGGCTATCACAAAACAGGATAATTTACTTGATGTGAAGGATGTTCCTGAGATCCTGCAGAGACACAATAATAGAGGATATCTTGATTTACAGTGACACAAAGGGTGGCTTCTCAGTTCTAGTTTCTTGGGGAATCTTCAGAGAGCATTTCCAGAATAGGTTAGAGACACATCTGTCACGAGTGCCAGAGTCCCTTCCTGGATGACCTCCTAAAGCCCTCTCCATTCTGCTCTTCTGTGATAGATTCATGCCCAGCCAAGCACAGGAACAGATTTCTACCAAAGGAAGTGGAAATGTTGCCTAACACAGGATTACACAGCGATAGAACAGGTTGGCACTACTTGGTGAGCCCTTTGTGCTCCCTGCTGCTGCCATCCCTGTCCTGGGGTGCACCTGAGCCTGTCATCCTTTGAAAAGCCTCTTGGCAGGGCCCCAAAGGAAAGGCATGCAGGATGTGTAGCTGGCTGAGAAATGCTGAGCTGTAGTATTGACCTGGGCTTCAAAAAGTCCAATGTTGCAGGTGAAGTACTTGATGGGAGGGATCATAAATAGAGGGGGGTTGGTCATTTAGCAGCAAGGAGCTGGAGCAGCGCTTTGTGCATGGGAAAACCAAGTGACAGGAATGGGAAGAAGAAACCCAGGGACACGTGTCACTGGCACAGCCACACTGTGTATCGGTGGGGTGGAGTTCTCTTTCATTGCTGCATCACACAAACAGCAGCCTGTCCTGCTCCAGATGTGGTTTATACCTTCATCACAGGCCTCTCTCTGCCTGAAAAGCAATTCCCCCACAAATGGCCCTTCATTAGCTGTGGGGTCATGTCAGAAACAATCACCAGTGTATTGCTGATGTGGCCAACGCATCTTGTGAACTCCCTGACCCCAGCAGTCAGCAGGATTTCTTTATGTGAGCACTAATATGAAAAGCATTAGCATTAATAAAAGAGCTCTCGACCTAGTTGGTGTAAGGGGTCAGCAGAAGTTTACAGACACCTTTGCCTAACATTCCTATCATGCCTGGCACTTTGACTCTCATCTTGTTTTTCACAAGCTCTGTTTAATGATATAATTCTCAATCCTTCTACAATCCATCAATATGGGAGGAATCCAGGACAACTGGGAGCCACCCTAACTGCACGACATCACCCAACTGGGGACTGCTCTGTCTGCTCACATTCACTCATTTATGGTGTTGTGTCAACATCACCCTGCTGGAAAACAAGAAAAGGGGTAGAGCAGATAAAGATTTGAAGAATTATATATATTTTTTTTCTTTGAGAAACCTTACCCTCATGCTTCTCTTGACATGGCTAAGAATCTCCTCCATAGATGGGACAGCAGTTTCCCAATGTCCCTTGGTCCAACACACCCATCTCAGAGGATGCAATGATAGATGCTGGAGGGCTTGAACAGTCCTTACCCTTACCCATTACAAGAGTATTTGAAAAAAGTGCTAACAAATGGGGGAAGCAGAATCTGTTGTGAAGGATAGAAGCCTTTTTTTTAATATCTTTTTCTTTAAAATTAGAAGTCACTTTTAAAAATGTAACTTGATACATCAACTTAATTTTTACTTACATAAACCTAGTTTGCACTTGGATCAAAGAACGTAGAGGTAGACAGTACAACATCCTGACTGGTCTGTAGAGCAATAGCATACATTAACTACAGAACTTGAATTGCAGGATGTTTTGTTTTGGAGCCCCAGAAAACACTTGGGTGCCCTCTGAGAGCCATCACTATTCCCTGTGCTCACAGGGATTGCAAAGGGGGGGTCTCTCAGATACCCATGGCTGGGAGCTAAAGGTTTGGTGGCCCTTTGGGCATCTCAGCTTCCCCTGCTGGGGAGGACTGGAAATATTTCTTAGTGAATGGCAAACCAGTTTCAGCTGCAGAACGAGCTACCTGTGCCTATATAAAAATGTGGGTAAACATGGTTTGGATCTTTACATCTGTTTGGGACTCCTGATTCTGGTCTTTACAGCAGCAACTGAGCATATTATGCTTCCTTTCTGCCACTTGCCTTTATTCCAACTCCAGCTCTGATTTGCAGCCTTGAGAAGCAGCTGTGGGTGGAAGAGCTCTCTGTAACTGTTTTGTCAGCCTCTCAGAAGTGGTGGGATGAGTATAGGTAGGAACAATGACTCTGGCAATCCCAAGACAATAGTATCTTTTTGTTTCCAGCCCGGAGTGCTCTCCTAGCTGTCTGGCATCTCGCAGAGCTGGTTATGTTTCAGAGGGAGAAAAACAAAAATGTGGATGCTTGGCTGAGCTATGGGGCTAAAAGTTCATTGCAAAACAAACGGTATTTCAGCTGTCTGACTTTTTGTAGGAGATGTTTACTTACTGCAGGAAGGTGATTGTACCAGCCAGCATGAATTTTCTGTGGTCTTAACAGCCTGTTTTGCTTTTGATGGCAAAATGCAATTGGGTTTGTTGGTAATTTTTTTCTTGCCCAGTTGAACTGTTTTGTCCACTTTGCCAGGGTTGCCATATCCCAGCTTTGCTGAAAACATGGGACAACAGAGGGGGATGGTGATTCCTGACCACACATCAGCCCCATGGTGAGGTCAGTGTCTGTGTCTGCTCTCCAGACTCCCCTGTATGGCCAGTATGAGACTGACAAATTCACCTTCTCCATCTCTAATTCTGCACCTGCACCCAGCCTGCAGGAGCTGCAGCCCTGCCAGGGTCACAGAACAGGCTGGAAAGGCTCAGAGGGTCCAAGGTGGGAATGCAGAAACTGCCAGGACTTTGGCTCTTTGATCCTTATTGCCCAGAGCACCATCAGGTCCCATCTTAGAGAGACAGAAGAGGCTGTCTGGAGGGAGGTTTGGGATATTTCAAACATTAGCTTCTGTGGGAGTTGCTTTATTTCTGGATTTGTTATGCTTGGTTTGTCTTGCTGGTTTTAAATATTTGTACAAATGACTAGAGCTATGCAAACTGTGCCTGAAGGAACTGTGAAACAGAGGAGAAGAATTAACTGCAGGTACCAAAACTGGTCAGTATCCTAACTAAGAGCATTACAAGGGAAATTGAAGAGATATGCCAAAAGAACAAGGAAATATTTCCCTTCTTATGACCCGTGGAAGCAAATGTCCCGGGAATGTACTTGTCTGACAGAGAGGCTAGTGGTGGGAGCTTGTCTTTAAATAGGTTTATGATTTACAGTGTCTTTTAAAGCAGTCATTTATTTGTGTTTGGACATAGCAGTAGGTAGGGAGGCTGCCTGTAACATCACTGTTCAGACACATTGGCTTCTGCTGCCAATTTTTTGTCAATATTTACCTTGATTTTTTTTTAAGATATATAAAATGTGGGGTAACCTTTGAATGGCTGTGCAGATACGATCAATCCGACCTCTGTCCCATAACCCACAAGGTGAGCAGCACTAAAAATGCTCTTTGCCATCACACGAGGCAGTGAAGTTTAAATTTCACTGGACAAGTCTGGCAGCAAGTTGAAAGGTTTAAAAATACCTAAGCGTGGGACACATCATCTTCCCAAACACACAGTTTGCTATCTGATGTATCAAATGACAGGATTACATTTCCAAGTATAATAATTCCGTGTGGAAGCAAGTAGATGCCTTTTAAATTAATTGATTCCTTCCTGTCAGCTGATGTAGTGGAAGGCAATGCTTGTTAAGAAAATGTAAAACTGCCAAATGGAAAACACTGAAAAGCAGAGATGTCTCGATATGCAGAGAATAGCAGTGGTGTGAATAGCTGCATAGAACACAAGTACACTGGGGGTTGCCTGGATGAAGAAAAGTCCTTAATTATTGCTGCTGCCTTAACTGCTGGTTAAAAACAACTCAGCTGACAGGATTAATGGCATAAATCCATTAGAGTGAGAGAGAAATGAGAGAATAGGTTTCCTCTAATGGCATTGCCCTGTAGACAAGCACCTGAATATCATTTTTAGGTTGTTTGCTGAATAGGGAGGATGGAGAGACCACCTTGATGTGATGCTAATAAGATCTAGTTGCTGAATATCATCCTCTGGAAGAAAAAAAAGGTGGTATCTGAGTGCCTGTGACTCTTCAGTGTTAGTGACCAGGCTTGGATAATCCAACACTTTCTACTACACAAGGAAGAGCTACTTTTATAATTTTCCTCTGTATTTGCCACTTTAATTTTTTTTTCTACTAGTGCAGGAAAGAAAACAATAATAACTTGGCATTACTTTTGGGTACTGCAGAGATGGAAGTTTCTCTGCCTCATTCCCAATTTATTAACCCCTCAATTCTACCATCTAAAACTGCATTTTGATATTAATTAGGGTTTTGTTTGCTTGGTTGTCTCCAGACTTTTCACTGATTATGCTGAGTACTAGTGAGCTGAAATATCATTCAGATAAATAGAATGTATCCTGTTGTTTCATGAAAGTTTAAAAGAAATAAAAGTATTCTACAGAGGGAAGCCAGATTTAACAGCCTGCTGTCCCCTTACAGCAGCATGTGACTCTTTCAGCTCCAGGGGAGCCTCAATTCATGCAGCAAACTCCCCAAAGAATTCACATTTTGTAAACTGCTGCAGACATTTCTGTGAACGAGAACAAATCGAAGCTGGCAAAATCAAAGCCTGCCAAAACTCGCTGAATATGAAGGCAAGATGTTTTCCATCTCTGCTCTTGCAAAGCAGAATGTCTCCTGCAGCTTCTGTCTCTGTGGATGAGCTGGGATTTATTCACTAACACACATGCAAGTTTCCCTCCTTGGAAAACATGCAGGTTTTGGAAGACAGCACCCGACAGAAAGGACTGTGTCTTTTGGCTCTCACTTCCAAACGAATTTGTAAGCATGAGAAAAGAATGCCTTCAGGAGGTTTAAAAATAGTTCTCATAGCTGGAATTTTTGTATCATATTTCTACATAAGCTTATCCACTTCTGCTCCCCTGTTAAAAACTGAGATGGGAGAGGAATAGCAGGAGCAGCAAGTGTTATCTGATGACTATTTAATGTGATAGCATTACTATCTAACAGAATTTGAAAATGGTGCCTGGGAAAAATCCTAATTCTTAAAGCTTCATGTTCTGGCAAACAGTTTGCCGGAGATTAGCACTGTAGTTATGATTAAAGTACAATTTGCATTATTCCACGATTTTTCCTTTCACATAGCACATTATGCTAATCACACTGTATTCCATTTTTCAATAAAAGGTCAACAGTGCACTGTTTGTGCAGAATGTGCAATTTAAACTTCATGTCTGTCATTAGAGATAATCTAGGTTTGCTGTATCAAGTGAGGTTGTCATAGAAACTAGACCTGAGATCTCTGTTTACAGCCTTTGGAGAATAAACACTTTGCATTTATTCCACTGAAAAATAGGCGAACAATTAAATAAGGTTTGAAAACAAAACCGTAATGGCCCAGAGAGAGGTGTCATTCATCAAAAATCAATATATGTTATGCAGCTGGTAAACTCAAAGCATTCAAGCAGTTGACTGACAGCAATGGGGAAATATTTCCCGGGGGGGTGGAGGGTAAGGGAGTAACTGATAGTGTATCCTAACGCCTGGAGCAGAATTAATTTAAATTTGCTAATAAATTTTGTTCCAGGAATTACAACACTGAAGAATATTTGTTCTAATTTCTGCAGTATGTCAGGTAAGGCTTTTTGTGTTGGCTATTTGGATATTTTAGTAGCACTGGGAAATATTTTACTTTTTATTTTTCTGTAACGTTCTGTGTCTTCCTGTTGTAGCTGAACTTTTTGTTGTGGATTTTAACGAGGTTTGCAGGCATCCTAAAAATATCTCTGGTGTCTGCAGCTTCATTAGTGAGCAAAAGGGTTACAGCTTCCAGCTGAACACAGAGATTTTAGCTCACTCTTTCTGTGACGTGTTATTAACTTGGAGAGCTCACCTTTGTCAGGCAAGGGTATTTACTAACGTTTCAGGGAAGGATTAGAGAACTAGGTGGACAAAGACGGCTTCTGTGGTTATTGCACAGTAAAATCACCAGGACTATCAATCTTTTTTCCTCAGGGCATAAGCATATTACCAGCTGGGTGTTTATGTAGGGGTTTTGTCAATGGCATAGCATTACTCTGCTGACGAGGTGAATTATGTGGATTGTGTGTCTTCTGCAGCTTCTGAGCACTGCCCGATGTCACAGGACAGGGTCTCTTACATGCAAGAATGCACTGTTCGTCTACCACACCCTCACTCACAAAGGTGCACCCAAAACCGGGTGGGCTCTGCCAGCTTTTGAGGGGAAAATGAAACACAGAATTTAACTGGATCTTGAAACGACACAGAAACGAGCAGAACTCATGACTGAGGCAAGCTGAAAGAAAAGCTTTTGATATTTTGCTTCTGTGCCAAAGTAAGGATTTTTCTCCCAGCAGACAGAGCAACTGAGTTTTTCCATGTGGGAGGTATCCATGCTCTGCTTTCCAGGGTGTGAAACAAGACAGCAGAGCCTGATGTTTTCTGCTGGTGGAAGATGTGTACGACTCTGTTTCCTGCAAAGCATTTCTCTTCATTTCTGCTAGCAATTAATGTGATCTGTTAGTCTCCAAGGGTTGTCCCTGATATCTCATTTTCATAGGAAAGAAGGGCACAGCTCTGCTAAGGGCTGCCTGCATTGTGTTGTGCCACTGGTGAGTTTGGTCTTTCAGGTCTATACAGAGCCCCATGTTCAGACCCTGAAAGAGGAACTGCAATACTACAGGCTGATGATCTTGTATTTGTAAATCTGCAAGTCCTTGGTTTTTCATGAATGCTCAAACCAACATGAGGTAGCTCTGTAAATGCAATTTCAGTGTGGGCCTGATATTTCTGGGTCTGAGACATTTTAGCCTGCTAGCAGCTGCTAACTTTTTCCCAAGGAAAAAGTTCTCAAGAAAGCTTCTTCTCAAAACAATCTTGGAAACAACTCTCCTTTCTCAAAACAATCTTTCTCCAGGTGGTGTTTTGCTTTTCTAGTTCTCAAAACATTTTAGCTCTTTCTCTAGTTTAACCAATGGGATTAGAGAGGTGTTGTTCCTATTCACCAATCATGTTAAGTCTGTGTCAGAACACTTTATAAAAAGAGTAAAAATTAGACAATAAAGCCTTTTTTCTATACTCTTTACCTTCTAAAATATTTAGAGTCTCTCATCCTTTTTTATGTCCTACAACAACATTTCTCTACCTTTCCAGAGCAGAAAATCTTCCCATGCCTGATGTGTTTGCTCAGCATCACACTCTTCCCTTCTAATTATCTGTTCTATTTGTATTTCTTGACCTCACATGCATCAGTAACGCAGTAGGTCTGTGAATAAAGTCCTGGCTTGTTGAACTGCCATTCAGACAATTTTTATGACACAATATAAAGCAATACAGTATTAGCAGGAAGAAAGACCTTGAAAAGCACTTTGTGTTATGCCTGTGCTAATGTTGAGACTCATAGCCATGCCTTTGGGTGACTGGCACTGCACTGGTTGAAATACTGAGAAAATCATTACCCATAATGAGTTGTTTATCCTGGTCTTAAGCTTCCCTCAGAGCTGTTCCTGCCCCTGTGCTGCATTAGCACTGGGCCCCAAGCCTGCAGACACCTTCAAACAGAGAAGCCAAAGCAATGCTGGGGCTCACAGACAGCATCTACGCTCCACTGAGCGGCCTCAAAGGCCTGGGAAAGCCCTGGGGACATCTGCCAGTGGTTCTGCAGGCCTGGAGCTCAGGCCATGGCAGGGATCAGTGCCTGGATTTGGGAGGGATGGGCTCTGCCTGCCCTTCTCTGCGTGTCAGGTTTGCACAGGCTCTGCTCCCAACGCTTTCATTTCAGCACATCACAAAAGCTTGGGTTGGTGGGTACATCACATATCTGAGCTGGCAAACAGTTGTCTGGAAGGAATTGCATTGCAGGTCCAAAGGAATTACCCGTTTTTTTTCAGCCTGGCTTCGTCCCACAGCTGATTTTCTCCCCTCCTCGCCCCCCAGGAAGAACATCTCATCTCTGGTTTTGGCCCTGGTTTTGTTGGCTGCATTTCCTGTGCCAGTGAGTGTAACCACGCTGGAAGGTGGGGAGGGAAACAGTGTTAGGATGTACCCCAGGCTGGAATGTCGATGGTTAATGACTCAGTCGCCCATTTGTAGGTGCTTTGGACCCCCGAGGGGCAGGAGGTGAGGTTTTGGGTGTGTGGTGGTGATGCCCGTAGGACAGAGGGGGTGAGCACCCACCCCCGGCGGCTACAAGCCGGGCTTTGAGCCAGATAAGAAGTTTTTTGTCATTCCAGTCGTCCTCCTCTACACCTCCCCGGGGAAGGTCACATTCACACCTCGGCCTGAGGGTGTCCATCCCTTCTGAGGGGGCAGAACTGGCTCAGCTGTGCTGCCATGTCTTGGCAAAGGTCACAAACAATCAAAGACCCTCGAAGCACCCCCAGATTCGTTTCTGGGGCTTTCCACCAGAGGACTGAAAGCTCCCTTCCCCCAGGGGAGGTACCTGGGTGTTTCCACCTGAAGCTGTTGCATGATGTGAGTTATCCTTCCAGCAAGAGAGACAGCTGAGAAGGAGCATTCTCCTGTTCCTAGGTTTCTCTTTTAGTCTACATGCCAAAAAATGTTTAATTTAAAAATCCCTGGTTTGGCAGGTAGCTGAAAGATGTTCTGTCCAAAGTCTTACTAGGTAGGGCTGACTTTTTGATCTATGCTGTGCTACAGTTTTCTGACTAGGCAGGAATCTCTGCCTTTTATAAGAGATTGAGTGAATTATCGGAGTGTATCACAAACAATCTTCTATTTAGAGAGGGAATTATTTCCCTTCAAGTGTCTTGTCACTTGGGTTTTTTTTGTGATATCTAGTCAGGTTCTCCAGGTAAGTGATTTTCCTTGTAATTCTCTGCATTGATTAGAGTTCCTTCACGCTCAGCATGGATTTTTCCATTTCCAGTTTTAGGCTGCTTCTCACTTTTATCCATAAATCTCTTCTCTCTAGTCCCTTGCATTTATAGGCTACTGTCACCGCTTTTATTCCCCAGTTTGGATGCTCCGTGCATCTTGTTCTCCATGATCTTTTCGTGGGAAATATGAAAAGATATCTGCCATGGCTGCTGTAGGATGGAGTAGAGTGGGAAGAGCAGTGATTGCTCAGGTTGTGCTGGTTTTGCTAAGTGATAAAAGCAGTGTCTCTCTTTAGGAGTCTGTTTTCCCTGCACTTGGCTTGTGCTGGGCTGAAGCCTGCAAAGTGAATTGTAGACATACATTTTGTTGATGTGGCAGTTGAGAAGTCTCAGGCAGTTTTGGCAGTTATCAGTGGTTTTTTGTAAATTTGAGGCAAGCTTCTTCTCACAGAATGGATGAAAAATTGCATTCTGTTGTAACTCTTTCCTTTGCACATTTCTCCAGGCCTTCTGAGCAAGCTCAGCTCGAGGGGCTTTATGGCCTTATCCACTTGGTGGGAACATTTTGGTGTGGAGTGTGATGATAACAGTGTCCCAAACCTTGCACAGGGACCCAGAAGGGCAGCCTGAACCTCAGCGCTGTGAGCAGTGCCAGATGTCAGGATTTGCCCTGCTGCTGTTGCTTCAGATCATGGACAAACAGGAAAAGACTGATGCAGCAATTGAATCAACGTTTCTTGAAAGCTCTTGTTGAAAACATAGTGCAACCTTTGTGATGGACAGTCTCTCTCTCCCCAGGCTCCTGGGCTATGCAGGTCAGGGAGGTCGCTGTGGTGGCCTGATAACAAAGCTTAATTACCCTCAGCACCCAAACCTTCCCAAAAAGCTGTGATGCCTGTGAAGATGGGATGATAATAATGGCTCTTCCTGGAGGTTAATCTATAGAGATCATGTGTTTGCCCGTGGTGATGAGTGATTTGTCAGGTTCACCCTGCCCATTTCACCCTGACCTCTCCCTCTGGCCTTGATCCCTGCAGCGTGTGAGGGGAGGGACAGCTTCCTCCAAGCCACCTGGTACCTGCTCCTGCCTCCACCCTGGGTGCTACAGGAATAATAAAAAACCCCATTCAGTGCCTGCTGACTACTTCCCCCAGTTCTTGGACTTTTCATTCAATTGCTCCCAAGTATTATTATTATTTTTTTAAAAAATGATGTTTACATGGTGTTTTACAATATTTTTGTGAAGGAAATGACTGCACTTGGTGTATGCTGAAGATGATTTTGAAGGGATCTGAAACAGCAAGTAAAGTGGCAGTTGCAGATTATGACTAGACTTTACTGGGAAAATTCTGATTTTTTTTAAAATAAGAACATGTCTCTACAAATTCTGGTTTTGAAGGACTGGAATATAATGTTACAGCTTACTGTTGCCTATCTCACACTCAAAGGTTTTAGTTTTAGTTTATGATTCCCTCTCTATCTTTATTTTCAGTTTTAAATAAATAAAGAAATAATCCATGGGGAGAGGTTCAGTCTGACAAAATGTTATTTTCCATGATGAAATACTTCAGAAGGATAGTCAGTGCTTGGCAAAACTGGCATCTATGAACTAGGAAGACAAGAGAGGGCTCATATGTGACTCCAGAGCTCAGCAGTTAAATGGTTTTGTCTCCAGCTTGGGCCAGCAGATTTTGTGCAGCCACTGCAGGGAGAAAGCAGTGGGGGAGGAGAGGGCAGAGGCTGGTGCTAATGTTTTTAATTTCTCATTTACTATCAGGCAGCACCATATGGAGCAGAATGGAGCATATAGAGGGAAGAGGGATGGATGTCATTTTTATTCCTTGAGCTTCTTGTCACAAGAAAAGGAAAGTTAATTCTCTGCAGGTAGCTTGAGCCTTGCCAGAAAAGTGGTTTTTATGATTGCTTACGCTGGTGAGAACATTTTATTTAATCAATTGTGTGGGCTTTTGGGTCTTTTTTATTTTTATTTTTATTTTTTTGTTCTTCATAGGATGAGTAGGATTGCCTTGTGCCCCTCTAATATTTTCACAATGCCAGTGCATTCTTTTCTTTCTGCATTCAGAAGCATGCTAGGTACTTGTCACAATCAAATATTATTTATTTGGAGACTCGGTAGGATGCCCAGGCATCTGAATGCCTCTAAAAGAAACACCGCTGCTTTGAGTGATTATGCAGTGGCACTTCTCCTCCCAGCTGTGCCTCACAATCCCGGGCTGCCAGCAGACCTGTGGTGAGGGCAGAGACTTTGCCCTGCTCTGCTGCTTCTCTCACATCTCTTCCTCCCTCAGGTTGCATCTTTTTTTTTTCCACTGACCATTCAAAGCCAAAAGCTTTGCACTTGGTCGAAAGCTTTGTAAGTGGGTGAGGGGAGGGAGAAGAACCTGCCAGAAAAGTGCCCTCAATGATCTTGTGTTGTAACTTGTGTGCAGAGGCTTCTTGGGAACTTGTGGGGGCTCTGAGCTCCCCTGTAGCACTGAGAAGGCACTAAAGACGTGGGTAGGAGTAAAGGCTTGGGAAAAACTTTTTAATAAAACATCTCTCTGGAGCTGTGCCATCCTGAACACAAAGCTGTGCCTGCTCTGTGAGAACCAGGCTGCTCTGTGTCAGCAGGGAGGCCCCCAGCAGAAAGCCCCTCCAGTCCCTGGGCAATGGGACCAAAAACTGTGTGTGTTTGTGTGCTTGTTTAGACACGCAGGGCTCATCCAGCTCTGCAGTGTCTCTGCTAGCAGGGTGCCTTTGAGCCCCAGGGAGCAGAGAAATCCATTGGCACGGCTGCATCAGCTCTCCTCCAGCCTCATGCACCCTTGGCTCAGTGTGCTGCAGATGTAAATGATTTAAAAAGCATTATTTGCCAGCTTCCCCCTTTAATAGGGATTAGTGTATCTTCTATCTATTCCTTGTGCTGAGGTCATTGCTTCATAGCTGCAAGGCTGCAACCTCATGACTCCATCTCTTAATTGTGTTTTAGGACTGCTTTCCCTATCCATAATGGATTTGCAGCGCAGTCAGAAATGAAAAGCGATGTTCATAAAAATATTAGGTTGAGGGTAGCACAAAATCCCCCTCAACCCCCTTTCATGAGTCTCACTTACAGCTCCATTGACAAAAGATATACAGGCACATGTCAAAAATGTCAGTATGGTTTTGTAATGGAAAGGATGTCCAACTATTGATCTTCCTTTAGAAGTTTTGCCTTCTATAATTCATTCTCAAAAGCCTCACTGTGTTTTTCCCGAAGGCAAACAGACATTTAAAGCAGGTCGTGTGCTGGGGTCTTGCCTATCCTGTGTATTCAGGTTCTTCAAGCAGCAGCAGACATTTCAAAAAGCCTTTTAGGGAAGAGGGTTGTTAAGTGCTGGTCTGAAGCTTCTGCTCTGCACACACAGCCTCTGTAAACCTCCAAAAATGCTGATGATCCTCAGTGAGAGACAGTGGAGGGAGGAGTGTTTGGTGCTTCTCACAGGTATGGGCTGGGGGAGTTTAGTACCAAAAACATCTAAGAAAAAGCCTAGTGTGGGTACAAAGCCCATCCTGGCTGGTCTTGCAAGACTTTGGACAAGCCTCAGTCCTTCTCCTGCATTGTGTGGTTGGACTCTGTCCAGCCCTGGTCACTGTCCCTGGTCATGGCATCTGGGACTTTCCTGACTCCTTGCATTGCATCAGGAACTGCTGGTTCAGGGAGGACACACAAGGGCCAGTGTTTTGCAGCCCTGGTCACTGTCCTAAAGTGGACAATAGTTTTTATGCAGTAACATGCAGAAAACTGCTGCCAATCTGCTTATGTGCATATTTCTTACCTCTCCCTGGTGGCTGCTTCTTCCTGTTTATGCATTACATTCTGGAGCAGGTTTGAAGGAACTTGTTTTCCTCGATGGAGACAAGCACCTACAGGTGAAAACCATCTCCTGATTGAAGCTAAAGAATCATATTCAGGGTTTCTGACTTGCCTTCCCATTGAGTTGACTATTCAGTACCTTATTTTTTTAATGCTCCTGCTGCAAAACAGTTGCAGTTCCTGAGTTAGAGCAGTGCAGCAGCTCCTGGTACTTCACTGGGACATGCTGAGGCACCAGGGTACCTGATGTGCCTGTTTGTGAGGGTGAGGAGTCCTGAGCTGAATCATTGAACATTTGCCAATGCAAATTTGTTAAATCTCGGAAGTGTTTAGCGTGCATGCTCCAACTCTCAAACTTCCAAATTTGTGCTGCAGAAAGGCTTGCTTGGACTCATAGCTCATCTGCAAGAGGTACTTGCTTGCCTTGTCCAGCTGGCAGCCTTCCCAGGTGCTGCATCCCAGTCCCCAGGCAGCAGTCTCACATCACATCACCCCAGGGGAAGGACCTGTGCTGCGCACAGCGCTCACGACAGCAAGGGAGGAGATTGGAAAGAAGTTTCAAGGAAGAGAAAGGAGATAAGTGACCTTGAATTGAAAGGGTCTTTATCCTATTTCTTATCTAAACCTCGCTGGATCAAGACTGGCTGAAATGATTTTCTTCTGCTGGTTGCTCAATGGGCCGTGTGAGTTGTCACTGACAGGTTCGGCTGCGATGCTGCCAAGTCTTCAGGCTCCCTGTGAGTAACACAGTTCTGGCCCCTGCTGTAGAGCCTCTCACACTGTAACGTGAGGCATTGCTTACTTTCCATGATATTTTGGGGGAGGAAGGCAGTTTTCTACCCCACAAAATGACTCACAGCTGAGAGAAACACAAAGCCACAAGCCCACGCGCTAAGTTTAGTCTGTTGTTTCGCTTGCTGCGTGCGTCTCATGAGACCACTTTCATCCAAGTTGCATTCACATCCATCCTTCATTAGGATAGCAGTGGGGGTTTGCAGAGTGGAAGGGTATTTCAGATGGTGTTAGGAGTGGGCTGCAGGAGCTGGAATCATCACACCTAGCTGTAGGTGTTCAGAAGAGGTGGGTCTCAGCTTCTCGTCATCAGAGGAAAGAGGCATTTGTGCTTTGAATTCCTGGAACTGTTCAAGGCCAGGTTGGATGAGTCTCTGAGCAATACACTGAGATGGTAGCAGCCCCTGTCCATGGCAGGGGGTTTGGAATAGATGACCTTTGAGGTCCCTTCTAACCCAAATAATTCGGAATTCTGTGATTCAGTGATTTGAGAGGGTGACTCTATTGGTACTTCCAAGTGGGTTTGGGCAATATATTGGCTCCCCCCTGTTGCTCGCCCAGTGTTTGGGGATTGGCTCTTCATACTCAGCTGGAATCTCTCAGCCTTTTGTGTTCTTGAGACCCAAGCTCAGTGCCTGCAGGCAATTCATATGAGCTTGTTGCTGCATCTCACTAGTGCCTAAATCCCACTCTGCTCCAGATTTTGTGAGTGGGGGGCTGTTTGGGGTGATTCCTGTGATTGACTGCCTCACTTAGGAAAGATTTCTCCAGAAGTGACTTTAATATACAAAGTTGGATAATTGTGTACTTCAGACTTTGAATTTACTGATGACTTTTCAATGTCTTTTACAAAGAGCACATAAAGGACTGTGGCATCGTTGGTGGGATGCACGTCCAGCATCCATCACGGCAGCGTGGAATGGGAAGCCCTGATTCAGCCCCTGGATCAGGATCCAGCTGCAGGGAAGCAGGGATGTTGAGATAGGAAGCTGGATATTGTGCCAGTGCTGTTTTAGTGCAGTGCTTTCCATATTTAATGTGGCTAAATGAGGCTGGCTCTTGAGGAGTGTCTCTGCAGCAAAGATGGTTCCTGTGTGCCTAGAAACTGCCTCGCCCTGTTGGGTAAGGTCTGAACAGGTAATTCTAAAAAAGAAACCATTTTTGAGGCAGCAGGAGCTTTCTACAAGGCATGAAGATTTCCCTTGGAAATGGGGCACGTCTTGGGCATTGCCAAGGAGCTCTGTAGTATTCAAGGCTGGCTCTCCAGTCTGAGTCTTGACTGGTTCAGTTATGTCTAGAAATTCCCATTCAGTGGGTGTTTAATATAAAGCGAATTTGCATCTAATTTACAATTCTTTTTCTGGTGCTACTGTCTGTCATATTCCCCTGAGACATCCACCTCACCTCTAAACTGAACCAGTCTTTTTTCAGAGGTGAAACCTTGCTGCTTCTCACTAGGCATCAAGCAGGGCAGCACTCTTCCAGCATTTATTGCAGCTGAGACATGTGATGTGATCAAAGGTTTATCCCATGATGCGAAAATCCTGCTTTTGTGCTTTTGTGCTCCTGCCCCAGGACAACACCTCGGGCTCTGCTTTCTCCCTGCACTCGGGGTTTCAAACTGGCAGAGGGGGTAAAACATATGCAGGTGGCAAAACCCACCAAAGCAGCAGAGAGAGCAACAGGTAATAACAGGAGGAAGAACATTGCTTTGCCAAGCCTTGAAAAATCTTTGGGTGCCAGAAGATGTGGGTGAGGTCCTGAACAGTCCTGCAGAGCATCTCAGTGAAGCCCTTCATTACCACCTCCCCACTGTCATCTTCCTCCTCTTCCTCTGCCCAAGGCAGCTGACACAAAGAAAGTTGAAGAGGCAGTGTTTTCCCACAGATGCTGCTACTCTGACTGCTTAATTTAGCAGCCACTCTGGCAATTCCTCAGTGCCCAAAGCTGTTGAAAGAGTCCTCGGTGTGGTGAGGGGAAAAAATAAACAAGTCAAAGGCTTCATTAGGGAAGGAGTCCATCAGTGGTGGCTGGGGGTGAGAGATGAAGCCCTTTGCTTTGCTGGGGCTCTGTCACAAGTTTTCCTGTCTCGTATTCTCTGCGCTGGCCTCACCTTGGAGTTGCTGCTGGTGACCCTGGTGTAGCTGCCACACAAGCATAAATTGGTTGAGAGCTAATTAACTGTCAAAACCCAGGGCAAAAGACAATAAACCCCTGCTTCACCTCCTGGTGGGTTTCAGTCTTTTCTCTTTGATGTGACAGCTTGTCCTCCATTCCTTTTGCAAACAACTCACCATTGCAGAGGAAATGCAATACAGCAAGGCAATCACTTATCGCCAGTGACAGCAAATAAACATGAAAAATGGGCTTTGAAATACTAAAGGACAATGATCAGAAAGGTTTCTCCTTTCATCCTAAATCATGATGTTTAGCACTCGGCTGTAGTATTCTAAGTTATTTATAAATGTCTTGGCTTGTTAGGAAATATGTGTTTTTATATAAAGATAAATAATGTTTTTAATCAGATGATAGATGTGCATGCTGTGCATGGGGAGGGGGGAATGCTGAGAAACCAAACCAGACTTGTTGTAATGTCCTCATCCTAATGGGGAGGCACCTTACCAAGCAAAATATTGCAAAGTGACATTTTCTCCTAGGCAGGAGTAACACAGATGTGTTTGTGTTGAAGGAAAGCTCATTAAAAGATCTGATGGAACATTTTTCTGTCAGAAAATGGAATGTCATCAAAATCAGAATGTCTTCCTGAGAGGTGTCAGTCACACAGATATTTGCAACTGAGGAACATTTTTGTTTTGCTTTGGAAAGGTAAAATCCTTGTTTCTGTATTTGTTTGGATTCTTCACACAAAATGTTGATATACTTTGGCAGGATTTAATTTGTTATATTGATTTGATGTTCTCAAAACAAAATTTTAAAATGTATCAACATGGACAGGTTCAAAACTGGATTTTTTTGGATTGTCACTTCATGAGAAATTTTAATTTATTTTTGGTTCTCATTCAATGGAAAAACATGCCAGAATGTCAGTTTCTCATATGACACAAGTTCTGTTTTTCACTCAACTCCAATTATAGCATTTGAATTTTGAAATTCAAAGAAGCAGAGAAAAACAGGAGGCAGGAACAAGACGTGTCAAAATCACCTTTTGTTCCCTCCCCCCCCCCAGACACATGAATCAGCTTTGGCAACCTCAGCGTTCTCCAATGTTGTTATTGGAATTAGAATATTGGTGTATTATTATTTCCATGCTATTGTAGGCACATTCCTAGCTGGGCCTTGTGGGGATGTACTTTTTTCTGGAAAAGCTCAGTCCCTACACCTGAACATGGGATGCAACCTCCTCTTCCCACTGAAAGGGAGATTTTGCATGGGTTTTGCCTGGTTTATGGTNAGTGACACCCTGCTGCACCCTGCCATGTGGAGAGCAGGAAAGAAAGAGCCAGAGGCATGGAAAATTATCAGAAACGTGTATTTTTTTTCTTTTTGGTGGGTTTTTTTGTGTTTTTGTTTGTTTGTTTTGTGGATTTTTTTTTTTGTGGATTCTCATTTCTGCTGCTTGTGAGGGATTTGGATCATTTTGCTGATTGAATGTTTGGAAGTAATGGAAGCTGCTTTTCTCTGCAGGCTCTGGGGCATCCTGCTGACCTGGGGGACCGAGCTGTGGAGTTTCAGGGTGCTCTGTAGAGTGAGAGTTGTTAACAACAGCTCGAGAGCTGTGGAGGCAGCAGAAGGCAGCTGTACCCAAAATGAACAATCCCACCCTTCAACAGCAGCTGCTGTGCTAGCAGCTTTTATTTAAAAACAACTCCCAAATCTTCCCTGGACTGTTTCACAGTGTGAGCATGCTTCTGAGCGATTTGTTTTCTTTGCAAAGAAGTTGTAACACACTTTGGAGCAGCCTGTGAGCAGTTACAGGTGCATCTGTTCAAGGGTTGGTTTGCCTTGCTCCAAGGTGTCACACCTTTGGAAGAGTGCTCACCTTTTGTGAACAACAGGCAGAACAGGAATGCAGGAAGAGCCAGGTTGGAAACAAGACTGCAGTATTGCCCCAGCAACCCCTTGCTGCTGCACACACTTCTGGATTATTTCAGTTGTTTCGAGGTTAAGGCAGCCTGGCTCAGGAAGTCTTCCAAGGGGGAATGTAAGTCATGCTGGAAATGAGACTTTTGGAAAGCAAGAAGAACACAGATTTACTTCATGTAGGATGTTTTTGGTGTTTGAAAATAAATTCTGTTCAGCAAAGGCATTCTCTGCTTAATTACATGATTTTGACAGGTTTTATTCCAAGAAGAAAATGTCACCATTTGTCACAAGCCAGCCTGAATAAGACCTTGTTTATACATTCCTTTTCCACACTACTTTGAATTATACCGTCATAAATTTGGAGTAGCTCTACTGAGTTCACTGGAAAGTGACTTTGGTTTCATACAGGTGGAATTAAAAGGAGCTTTGGCCCGTTACACTTGGATTTGTGGCTAATCTAAGACTGACTGTAGAAAGTCTTTGGCTGTCTTGACATCATTCAACTCATTGCTCTGTCCTTCCCCACTTCATAAAAGGTTCTGATTTGCTTTTGGTTCCAGTGTTTGTTTTGCTTTTGAGGGAAGGAGGGAAGACTTTCACTGTGAGGAAAGAGCAAGGGGGAAACTGTGACCTTTACATGTGATTTTGTTTGGCTTCTGTGTGGTTTTCAGATGGATGGGGAAAATGAACTTGGATGGCAAATGGCTCTTGCTGTGATAAACTGGCTTGCTGGGAACAAAATAAACCCTCCAACCTGGAACAGTTTCTTGTGGAAGAGGGGGGAGCAATCCTGCATCAGCAAAAGGCTCTGCAAATTTTGCACTGTCCTGTGAGGAGCTGGCTCGTGGTGCTGTGAGGACCTGGGGCAGTGCTGGACAGAGGTGTGAGGCTCGAGGGTGTGCAGCTGCCTGATAAGCCTTGCAGGCTGAAGTCCTGCTTCAGGGAGTGAGGTGGTTAGAAATCAGCCTTGTGCAGGTTTTATTGGCTCTGTTGGCTCCTTCAGGGTGACTTTTGGTAGCACACAGCTATTAAATGCAGAGTGGCTCTGACTCCCAAAGAGCAGAGTGAGGAGAAGGCACGGTAACGGTGAGGGCAAAGACGTGCCTTGGTGAAAGATTCCTTCAGCTGAATTGGAATTGTGTTAAGTTCTTCCCTGAGGGCAAATACTTGATTTTATTTATGGCTCCTGAGTTAGGAGAAAGGTTTCATTTTCGAAAGGTTTCAGAATTATTTCCCCTCTCTCTCCCACTTGTTATATTTGACTAGCTGTGGCACTGACTATCGTTTCACATGATAAAAACACTCTGCTATAGAAATCAGAAAAGAAATGAACCTCATAATAAACTAATCTTCCTATTTCTTGGTTTCCAAATCAGGTTACTGTGTAAATGCTTATACCTTGGGCTTTTTAAAATTCCCATCACTCCAGTATTTCCCTCCACTCAGACTCTATGTTAGACTCAAGCCTTTTAAAACACATTTGTTTTCGGAAAATAACCATGGTCAATTTTGTGCCCAAAACCTTTATGCTCCAACGCTGCTTACAACTTCAATAATGGGATAACCTATCAAAGTGGGATGACCCATTTAACTATTTCCTGCCTTGCTGAAATGCAGAAATTTTAAATCTGCTCTTTCCTTCTCCTGGCAGCTCCCATTTCCCCACTGACCCTGCTGTTGTTCCTCATTTAGAAATAAGCAGGATAGCCATGTCCTTGGTTGGTATCTATGCCCACATTGTGCAGTGAGAGCCATGTCTGTACTTAGAAATGTGAGGAGAAAGCTTAAAAGAGGCATAACATAGATTAGGGCAGCTAGAGAACTCTTGTTTTACATTCTTCCCTCCCCCCTCACCAGCATCAGAAATATGAGAAGCCCAGGAGAGCGAGCAGCCAGGCAGGTTTTGCATCCTCAGGACACTGATTTGTGCTCAGCTTTGCCAGATTCCTGCAAACGGCTGCACCAGCCTCAGCCTGCTTCATCCATCTGCCACGGGCACGGCCACAATCCAGGGGTGCTGGGTCCTCGTGTTTGATAATGTTCAACCTGCTGGGCCTCCCTTGGGACTGCTCCCGTTTCCAGAGCTGATGGAATCGCCGCAGGGCAGGGCTGGAGGGGGCTGATGGTCCAGCACGGGTTGTGCAGAGGTCAGTGAGCTGATGGATACAGCAGGGACCAGAGTTCTGGGGTCTGCCCTGCACACTGACACACCTGCAATAGAGTAACAGACCCCTCTGATGATCCCGTGGCTTCCCAATGACCTCTGCGTAAGACTCCACTCATGCCTTGGGAAATGGTTCTTTTTGTTATTCAAGCTCATGTCTGAACCAGCCTTTGTGGCTCTCCAAGGTTTAACTTTCTGCATCATTCATTTGTTGTCTGTTCCCACTTAGATTGCCAGTCTTGATGCCATATGGCTCACTTAATAGACAAATAAGCCAGTGTATGTAGTGTAAATATTTTTCTTACAAGTTAGATTGCAAATAAGGAAGTTATTTCATGAGAATAAATTGAGTTTTCAAAGCGAGATTAGCAACAACACCAAAAAAAAAGTCTATTTCAATACTGCTTCAGAGGATTTCACCCTGAAGGTTTTGAATGCCTGATACATCCTTCCTTTTTTTTTTTTTTATTTTAATCTGACTATATTTTTAATTACTCTTTAACTTGCCCGTTGGTAAAACTCACTAAGATCTACTGGCGTGTTATTAATAGCAACAAAAGACCCATCCCTTTTTTTTTTTCCCAAGCAGTGGATATAGTGTAAGAATAAGAAATGTCAGGTGTAAGATTACATGATATAAATGGTGTAATGGAAAACATTAGGCAACTCACAGTGCATTTACTGCTGTTCAACCCAATACCCTCAGTTCAAAGCTTATCAAATCTGCAAAGGCTAAAACAACAACAACTCCTCTCTCCCATGAATGTTCTCTGGGAGCAGCTTGCAGCTTATTAAATTATTGCAGATACTATAAAAGGCTGTATCTCAAAGCTCATCTCTCAGAAGTGCTCTCCTGTTGTGTACATTGAGCTGCATATGGGAGGGAGAGGAGAGCCCTGATATTTACTGCCCTAAAAACACTTTGAGGATAACACAGCCCCATCCATTTCTTGAACTCTGCCTTTTTTCACAGGCTGCTTTGACCTGATCTTGTAAACAGGGGTGAGAACAGAGGTGTTTAGAACAGAGATGCCGAGGAGTCAGTGGGGAATGAAAAATCTAAGGAGGGGGTGGATGGGTTTCAAACCCATCCTCTTTGCAGAAATCTGGAGTAAGGCTGCGTGTTCAGGATGCAAGTCACATATATGTACATAATTGAATGTTGCCTGAAAAACAAGGGTTTAATGCTATGCCACCTTCCAGAGCTCACTGTTACACGAGTATTTTGGCAGTTTTGTTTGTTTGTTTGTTTGTTTTGTCTAAGCAAATTTTTCAGCTACTCATGGCTAAGCAGGACTCCAGCCTGATCTCAGTACCACTGGGTAGGCAGAGATGGTGAGTCGTGGGGAGTGTGGCAGTACCTCCAAGGAGACTGAAATCCCAGGGCTTTCCCCTGCAGCACAGCACTGCCCTGCAGAGAGGAAAGGTGTGGGAAGTGCTATGCAGATCAGCCAAAGAGGAGATCAAAGTTGAAACAAGATGTAGCCTTAGGTGACTTGTTAACATCTCAGTGCATGTAGGTTGTGCTTGGAAAATTCTGGCCCTTATCTAATGGAATAAATTATTCCTGGCACTAAGTGTTAATGGCTTTGGGAATGAGACAACTACTGAAGCCCAGAAATATGAGGAGCATCTGTTGAGAGTCCCACTCTTGTGCATTTTGGAATTTAGGCTTCTAGCTCAGCTATTGTCTTCCGAAGAGAAACCATCAGTTTGAGGCAGTCAGAAAACATTTCAAGGGAGAAGTGGCTGAAACAGCAGAGCTGCAAGTGATTTTACCTAATCTGCCTTTGAGAAGCCAGATTATGGCTGCCAGGTCGGCTACAAGAGCCCACTTGGAGTTTGCTCTTGGAGAAACAGAGCGTGTTTACGGGAGGTGCAGCCTTGTGCTGCTGGAGCGGACGTTTGAGGGGTAGGTTTGTTTTGTTTGAGTGGGTTATGCAGCTGTTTTAGGCTTTGGCGATTTAGCCACGCAGGATTTGGCCGTGGCGTGTGAGCAGAGCACGCTGTGAGATGGGGATTGGGGCAGGTGGCCGGGGCTGTGTTTGCCCCTGAGTTTCTGACCCGGTGCTGCCTTTGCCCCGTCCGGCACGGGCAGGCTGAAATCAGGGTGGCTTGTAGCATCTTTTGTTCCTTCCGGGCACGCAGCTCCCAGCACCGCTGATACAAGAGGTCTGAAAGCAGATGTCCCAGAGGCTGGGGTGGCTGGCAGGGCTGGCCTGTGGGGCACAGCTCCGTTCCAGCTGGGAACGAGCGCTCCTGACACTGAATTCCTGCCCCTGGCTCAGCGGCGGTGGGAGGAGGAATCCACCTCTCATCGCGCTGTGGGTCACCAGGAGAGCTGTGCTCCCCGGAGAATGCCTGTCACCTGGCGGCCAGGACAGCCAGGACGTGTCCTGACAGAAATTCCAGCATTGTGCTCCTTCCACACTGCTTCTCTTCTCTTCTCTTCTCTTCTCTTCTCTTCTCTTCTCTTCTCTTCTCTTCTCTTCTCTTCTCTTCTCTTCTCTTCTCTTCTCTTCTCTT